>VZZY01011674.1:81590-170504 GCA_013400335.1 Eurystomus gularis | reverse complement strand
CAAAGATGTTAAACCAGACCAGTCCCAGGACCGATCCCTGAGGAACACCACTTGTTTCCAGCCTACACTTAGACATCGAGCCGTTGATCGCAACTCTTTGAGTGCTACCATCCAGCCAATTCCTTATCCCCTGAGTGGTCCATCCCTCAAATCCACGTCTCTCCGATTTAGAGACCAGGATGTCATGTGAGACAGTGTCAAAGGCTTTGCTCAAGTTCAGGTAGATGACATCGGTAGCACTTCCCTTATCCACCGATGCTGTTACTCCAATTCATAAATTGACTTCTCTGCAGACTTCTTCTTTTTCCATATGGTGAACTTTTCTCCTTTTCGATTGAATAATTTTGAAATCAGCTCACATACTGCTTGAAAGTACTTGATTTTGCTTTATTTTACAAAAATATTCATTTCACAAAACTCAGCATTTCTGTTTAAATGTGATTCAGTGATAGAAAATTCAGATACCCTAACATTCTACTTAGAAAACAGATGTTCTTCTGCCTTAGAACTGAATTGGAGCTCAGCTTGCCTGAGTCCCGAGTGTGGGGAGCAGAAATCATAACAGTGTTTATACTGCTGGGCAGGTTTTTCAAAAGACAAGTGCACGTTGTGTGACAGGAATGTATTTCCTTATTTGACACAACTTCCATGGAAAAGGTGTGGCTGAAAAGATGCCAGTGTTACTGTTTCTGAATCAACCTTCTGTGGGAAGACTGTGCTTGTGTTCATAACAAGTGGCTTCATCTACGGATGCATTTGTTTTCTGGGGGAGAGTTGGGGGAGGTATTGGGGGTGGTGCAACATGGTAGTTTGTTCAAATGACCACTTTGAATTCCAGGAAATGGAGACTTGCACTATCTGCACATGCAAATCCAGAGGAAAAAGTATTTTGAAGATTTTATTTGATACCAAGTATGTGAAACCAGGCACAGAACACAAAGTATTTCAAATGCTGCCTTTTTGAAATGCATTGCATGATAGGCAGTAATATAATCAAAACATTAATATATTGGTTTACATCTGATTACAAAACAAATTCTTCTTCCTTCTCTCCATATCTTCACTAATGAATGAATAAGGTTTCCTAGTTCTGAGTGATGATTTTCATAGGAATCTCTTTCTGTTTATCGCTTAATCAGGCTGCTGCTTTTAAAGACCCAACTCTACTGCCTTTTTTTATACCTGTTTATATTACCTGGTCATCAGAACTGTGGGGTATGAGCTAGATGCTAATTTTCATGTCATCATCAGAATTATGTAGAACCGAATCATTTCTGTGCAGAGGTACTCATGCAGAAGTGTCTATTTAAGGTAGTTTGACAGCACTAAGTTTACACAAGATACAGCTAACTTGATTTATGTAATGTGAATTAACGGCTTGTGTGCAAGACATGAAAGATACTGTTGAAACTGAGTTAAATATGCAGGACTGCCACTTAGATGACTTTTGGGTTTTTTTATAAGAAACAGGTTTGAAAAATCTTTGGCTGTTACCATTTGGGGAGTTTGCTATTTACAAGGATTCTTTTCAGTAAAAAAAAAAAAAAAAAGTACTTTAAAACAGCACATTCTGAGACTGAGAATTCTGAAGTCAGGTGTTCTGGTGTTGACATGCTTTAGTTCTCTCCATGCCAACTGAACTACAGTAATTATTCTCATTTCTCTCAACTTGTCGAAAGGACTTCTCTGGTTGATGGAAGAAAGTGTGGCATGCTTTAATATTAGAGTTTCTTTCTGTATCAAAGAACAGTCAGACATTGTTTGCCCTAAAACAGTTATTCTCCATCTTTGAGGTTGTAATGGAGTTTCTTAAACATAAACAATCTCTACAAGTTTAAATTTTTTTTAAAGTACATCAGGTTTTCTGAGGCAGAATAGCACTTTGCAAAGATGCAAAATAACTAGTGAAAAAAATCATTTTCAGGTATGTAAGAGTTTGGTTTTCTTTTTTTCATTCATATCTGACTAGGGACCAGCATGTGAAAGACATGAGAATTTTTTATGAGATAGCTGTGCTTAGAAGAACAGAAAGAAGTCAGAATACAAAAATAAGACACTGTGGTAATGGAGATATGGTTTACAATGAGAAAACAGTTTCTGCTTTGTTAGCCAAGGTTTTATTTCTACTTCTCAACTTTTTTTTAATCTTACTTGTCCTATTCTCTGCCACAACCCCCCTTCTCCTCGCCTTCCAATTTTATTCTCATGAGATCACATTAAATCATTTATAAAATAGTAGGAAGGTTTTCTCCAATTTAGCAGAAAGACTTGCATTAATTGCTTACGAAAAAGTTACTTTAAAGAAAAGCAAAGAAGCTATTTCAGGTTTTGGCATGAAATTTTGTTGCTGTTGTGTAAAACATGGCAAAAGGACAACTGTTGACATATATTTTGTGAAAGAAACAGTCTTATGAAATGTGATTATGGAAATAAGATCTTCTTTGAGGAACTGGGAAGGCACATCTTTACAGTAATACCTTAATGAGTGAAATAGAAAGTTATGTTGAAGCAGAATCATGACTACTGGAAAGGAAATACTTGGATTTGTAACTAACCTCTATCACAACTTGAGAGTCATGAAGTAGTAACAAAGGCACCTCTAGAACTTTTAGAGTGTTATTTTACTTCCTGTAGCTATGATTAATTCTGCTCACCTTTTCTTTGCAGATATTTCCTGAAAGAGTTTCCTGGTTAGACTATTTGTCCTTGTTCGGTAGTTTCTCAGTTACGGTATTTTGAGTGATTGAGACTTACCCTTCCCTCCTTTCTAAATTGCCTTCCTGTGGCACACTTAAAATCCTTCCTCTGCATTTGTATTGGGAGAGAAAATATGTTAAGACCGTTTGCAAGCAAATGCTTCAGTGTAAGGATGTGAATCCTTGAGCACTGTTCTGCAGAAATTTTAGGCAGGCAATCCTGCTCAGTCAGGCCAACTTTTCCTGTGACAGTCACCGTAGACCTTGTTTACTATTTCTACTATTTTGGTGAGGATGGAAGATTTCTTCTTCCTTGAAGTGCAAACTTTTTGTGACTCTAGAATGCTTTGGATGGGTACCGCTTTTTCCAGAGCTGTAAGGGAAACAAAATCTACTCATGTAAACGTTTCTCCACCAACGGCCTTAGTAACTTCCAAAAACAACTTTCAGTTCACTTTATCAAATGCCTTTTCCTCACTTCTGTGGTCACAAATCCATTGATTGTTCCTTGGTTCTCATCCTAATCAGTATTTCAAAATATGAAGTATGCATGAATAACCTAATGCGCATTTGTTGTATTATAAACTATATGTATCAGAAGTCTTTCACGTTTGAGGTAGTTTAGCTTGTGGTTATCTGTTTTGCTGACTATCAGCCGTCACTGTAACCTCAGTTTAACTTGCCTAAGTGATTGTAGAAGATCCATCAGTTTAGTTTCTGAAGTAAAATATGTGGATTTATTTACATTTATGGAATAATTAGCTGCTTAACAAACTATTTTGTTTTCAACTAAAATCAATGTCTTACACTATGGTGGTTATTTAATTCTTTCAAGTGGTGTTCATCTTGGACATAATGAATTGTACCTTAAAATAAGAGAAATAAGTATGAACAGTGCAGTGGTAGCTGTCTTCGCTGGACTTTGTGCGGGAAAGACAGTTCATGAGCTTTTCTTTCAGAGCACGTTGTCAATTCTAGCAGGTAGTTCATAGTATTGTAATGTTAGAATGCCAGCTGCGACAGCTGCTATGCTAGTAGGTGCTAGACCTTTAAGGTTTGAGTCTTCTTCATTTTTATAATCCTGATATGATTCAAGATCAAATCATTAACTTCTATAATAACAGAACTATGAAAACTATAAGTTAAAAATTTGTCTGAAAAATCAGAGCAAAGAGGGAGAACAACGGCTAATTGAAAGATAGAGTAAAGGGCAACTTACTGGTTTTAATCTCATGATAAATATCCTGACTTGTTCAAACAGCATAATCCCAAGTGAGTTAGCAGGTCATCCCAAAGCAGGGGTCTTCAACATCAACATGGGGATCAATAGAGCGTGTGAAAATAATTTCTGAAGTTTTTCTGAACTGGAGTATTTTCTCTGCAAGTCTTGGTATTCCATACTATGGGTTTAGCACAAAAGTAAGCTTGCTGTCAAGCCTGGACCTTTTATACTGTCACTTATCAACTTCTTTCTGATAATCTGGAAGAGGGTTGATGTAAGAGTTAAGTGCTCTGGCTTTCTTGATGCAAAGTCTGCTGAAAGCCAGAGCATGCTTACTTGCAATTATAAACTCGTTTTGTTATTAAATGAAAATACAAGATTTAAGAAAGTCTTCACAATCGCTGGAAAGCACGAGCTGCTTTAAAGAACAAACAAAAATGTGTTGTCAAGTATAACAGAACATGAGTACTTAAGGAAAAAAAAAATTGGTTAAAGTAACATGCTTTTGAAACACCAAGTGGTTTTGGGGGGGTTTGTTTCTTGTGCTCCATATTCCAGCTTCTCTTCTCAAATACAAGCTATGTTCTTACAAGACTGATGTTGTAAAGTGTTCTAACTCTTCCAAAGATGCTCTTGTATTTCTGTTTATGTTGAGCTGAAATAACGGTCAAGTATATGCCTTTGGCCTTTATAATCTGTGAATATGTGCAGTTCAGTATTAAATTTAATTCAGAACTGTCACAGGTGAGTTGTGTCAACCAGACACATTGCCATAAGGCAATAGAAAACATAACGGTGTTCATAAATACAAGCTAGTTAAGTCAAGGTTTTAATGTAGTATCTCTTTTGTACAAACTTACCATATCCTTCTCACCCATAAAAGAAAAATTTACTAATAGTTTACTTCTACTAAATGTTCAGCATGTGTTCGCTGTGTGGCTGGACTTATTGGAGACACCCTTGTGAGCACTCCTTTCAGTAGGATATGACTGAATGGCTCCATAACACATTCACCAGCAACCTAAAGAGTTGTCTTTTGGCTCATATCATGCCTCTGCACAAAATATGTTGTACAACATACACATAATAACTATTGTTTCTGATTCAGTGTAGCCTTATTCAATGAATGCATGGTGTAGATTCAGTGTGCTCATGGTTTCTCATCTTGCAATGTACCTTATTTCCAGCTTATTTAGTTCTGAGATGTTGGGTTTGAGAAACCAGGGTTTTGAATCCCTTCCTTGTGCTTCTTTTCTAAATTGCAGATTTCCAGTGGATTTACCTGTGCTGAGGGTCTTTGGTACTTTCTGAAATTGCATCTTGAAAGAGAAAGTGTTTGAGTCATTGTCTGTGAAGAGGGAAGGAACTAAAATTAAGTTTATTTTTTAAGTCATATGAAGGACTGATGCAGGAGTTGCAGAGGAAGGAGAAAGGAATGAATGCAAGATTATATTAGCTAAGAAGAGGATGCTATGATGTGAAGAATTTGAGGAAATATTAGACTGAAAGCCAGAGAAGACTTATTTTAAAAGTGCTGTCAGACACTGTATAGACCTTTCCAGTCTTCCGACTGGAAGAAGTGTGACTTTTGAGAAGGTGGATGAAATCCAATGCCAGATTAGATTTGATTAAAATTTTCTGAAGTTATCTCCTCAATTAAAAAATGTAATGCAGGCTTTTTTTTCTGGATGGTTTTATGTTCACTTTTGACATAGCCTTTTTCCTTATCATGTTGAGGTCTGTGACCCATGAATCTTGAGTATATAAAAAACTGAAGAGTTTTGACATATTTTGAGTGTGCAAGCTCTTAAGTTTTAATGTTTTCAATCCCTTAACCTCTACTTTCTTGTTCATTGATCAGCATTTGTAGCATATTTTCAGTAAGATGCATTCAGATTTTCAGGCTTCTGAGATGAAGGTGGGAGAGGGTGCATTCTTTGGGTCACTACATGAAATTAGCACCACTTTGCAATATTTCTCTTGGCCTTTCTTGATTTGTTCAGGTAGGTTAACTCCTTCAAGCTAATTATTAACTCATAAACTTCATTGTCCTGTTTTGCAGGCTTTGCTGTAGCCCAGTGTATAAATCAGCACAATCCATCCCCACTCTCATCACCGTCACCTTCCAGCGGCAGTGGGAGTACAGGGCGCTGTGATTCAGTGACGGCAAGCTCAACATCCACTCCTTCTGCTGTACAGAGCCCATCAGGTATTAAATCACAATTTTCAGCCTAGGCACTAAGGGATGTAGGGCTTTATGGTTTTAGATCACTTGATTATTCAGTGAAACCAATTAAAGTAAATTGTGGTGTAAATTTTAATGATCTCTTCAGCTTTCTGGAATTCTAGTAAATACTTGGCACCTTCAGCAGTGATTTTAAGTACTGGTGAATTAATGTCCTGCTTGTCTGACTTGTCTCGTAGCACATACCATTCAAAACGTTGTGGTTTTGTTCTGTTTCATTTTTCAAAACTGAATTTTTGTATTGCATAAATTTGTAATGTAAATTGTTAGCCTTTCACTGTAGTGGATAAGTTGATCTCCACATGAAGCATCCTTTTTGAACTGAGTGGCATTTGCTTTTGTATGTTTATCTGGTACTCTTTTTAATTTGTAACATTGGACCAAAACTGAAATATTTGAAAATAGTTATTTAGGGTGGTAATGCTGTAAAGGTTTTGCAATAGCACTGTTCTGGCTGAACACTACATTTTGAGGAAGCTGTTTCATTGGTGCAGAAGAAGCTACCGTATAAATAGATGGATAGTATAACTTTCACAAATATAGCTATCATGTTTGTGTTGGTCAGTACATTTAGTGGATATGTTTATACTGAGGCTTCTTTTTGTATTAGAACACCTCCATTCCTTTTTTTATTGTGTAGTATTTGTAGGGAATCTTCTAATGTTATTTGTTCTGAGGGCAAATTGTGTGCGGTAAAGCCTCAAGCTGAGACTGAGTGTGAAATAGATAAGTAGATCGCGAAGGGTGCATGCTGAAATGCTGTCATGCTAGAACTGACCTACTCCTCCTCATAGAGGTAACTTGATTCTCAAGCCCTTTTCAAACAGGCCCCCTATTTTAACCCTCACTTCCAATGTTGATCACTCCTTCAAATGATTGTTCTGGTTCTCCCTCCTACGACACACCATTTTGCCATTATATGGAAGCCTCATGTAGATGTTTTTTGCAGTCCTACAGGGAAAGATTCAATCTGTGTTAGGCATTTAGTGTTATGTAGGTTTCCTTGAACAGTGTCAGGAGATCAATGTACATTATATCTGCAGAGTGACTATCCCTGCAGGAAGTATTGCTGGAGCGGGTAAGCATAGGCTGCCTATAAAGCTTATGAACAGGTAAAGCATTTGAGCACTGAGACTCTGGATTAAGAAGTACGTATTACTGTGAGAGACTAACATAT
Organism: Eurystomus gularis; assembly: GCA_013400335.1. Lineage (NCBI taxonomy): Eukaryota > Metazoa > Chordata > Aves > Coraciiformes > Coraciidae > Eurystomus > Eurystomus gularis. Next base: position 163,164 of record VZZY01011674.1, on the reverse strand, counting down.
AGTCAAAATATTTCTGCAATATGTAATTCCAGAATAAAATTTGGAATGTTTTCTATGTACAATCTATTCAAAACTTTGGAAGAACCTCATTTTACTTTCTCTGTTAGTAAGTGATGGCTGTTATCCAGTTTCTTGAGGGCCTAGATAGTATGTGGTTCTTACACAGAGAAGTGGTATCATTTGTCAGAAGTCTCAGAATGGATTGGTACTGCAAGAAAAGATTTGTTTGCTACTCTTCCTCCTTAGCAGTGTAAAAAGGCTCATCGACTATGTCCTTTGCTGTATTTGAATCCTCTGTGATCAGGAAGTGAAATGCAACTACAAGTTTTTGGCAGTATTGGCTAATAGAAAACTGTGGTAAATGAAATGAAAATAAAAAATATAGATTTGCGTTTGTTGCTGTAAACAATGTGCTAGTTCACAAAAATACCAAGCAAGACTATACTACGTATTTCAAATGGAGGTCTTTCAAGTGCATATAGTCTAACTTCTGTGAAAAACTGAGTAGATCCAGATCCTCATCTATCGTAAAAAGATAGTGCCTTGTTGAAGAATAATCATAGACTGTAGTTAACAGAATTTAAATCTACTTACGCAGTATGTTGGCACTTGTATAACATAAAATTTTGTTTATTTTTCCTATGATTTCAAAACCCCCATGACAGTAGGCTAGTCATTCATTAAAAAAAAAAAAAAAGAAAAAAGAAAAACCACCAAAACCCCCCAACTAAACTCTTCCACCCCCTAAAAAAGCCCCCGAAGCAACAAAACACACATGAAATGCTGAACCCTGGTTTCAGCCTGCACTTTACCCGTTTGTCCACACTTAGTATGACCTTCGTTGTGGCTTAATCATAAGTATGTTCAAAATGCCAGGTGTCATGCGTGAAAGCAGTCTCTGGGTGGGGTGTGGGGTTTTGCATAGGATCTAGGCACACTGCTGTAGATGCTTTAGCAAGTCTAGTTGTGAGGCTACAATTCTGTGCCCTCCTGCTCTGACTACAGTAACCCTCAGCAAAGGCCTTGGAAATGAACATGAGAATCAGCAGCTTGCATTAATCTGTTGCAGAGATGACTTTTGAGCTCGATTCCTGGATTTTGTTCTGCTATCTCTACTCAGAGAGCAGCGACAGAGAGGAAGACAGTGACTGTATGTGTATGAGCAGGTCATTTGGTGCACTAGGACAACGAACAGTTGGTACCGAGAAGCACGCATCTAATCCGCTTGTGGCTTAGGGATTTTGCTGTGGGACCGTATTTACTCCGATCTACAGGACCAAGCATTCCTGCTGTGTGTGTGATTGTCTGAAGGACCAATTATTGGTTCAGACTTATGTTGCTATTAATATTTGAAGTGTATTTAGTGCGTAGTTGCTGCATATCTTACGGTTTAGCTTGCCTGTGAAAGAATCTCATGAATGCACAGAAGCTGTTCCTATAGTCAGACTAGAGCAGTAAGTGAGCGTAACTCTTCAAAGCTGCTCTATTGGTCTGAACCAATCTGCTAATGTAGCTGCAGCCAAAAATTAGCAAGTGATGTTTTAAATAGTTACAGCTGAGTGGCTAACAGTGTCTCAAGGTCCTTAGTACAGACTAGAGAGGATTCTGAAATCCCTGGAGCTGGATTGGCTGGGCTGGTTGGACTCTCCAGCACAGGGAGTTTTGTTGACACTTTTGGCTAATCTTCAGTGGTAGGTCAATACTATTGTGTGTTCCTGGGAACCATGTTTCTGCAGTAACTGATTTGACCAGTTTACTGCAAGTTTATTATGAAAGTTCTCCCCCTTTATAGTATTTATATGTAATTGGGATCTGTACTGGAAACTGTTGCCAGGAGCATGACCGTGAAAGAGATTATCTGTTCAGCATGTCCACATAGCTGTTCCGTAGGCTTTTGTGTGAAGAGAAGTACACTGCCGAAATAAGCTGTAGCGTCTTGACCACTCTGTGTTATATCACGTCTTGCTGACCACTCAGCTGAGTTACAGAAGAAATTGATGGTATTCACCCACTTCAATGTGAAACAATGTGATTTTCCCTTAAGCTGTTGAGGACAATTGAAACTAAAGTACCTTGCTCTGCTGTGAAGCAGAAGGCTTGCATGATGTGAAGTGGCTCCTACAAGGAGGAAGTAGCAAGTAGCTGATGAACAGCAAGCAATTACCAAGATCTGCTTTATGCCCCAAAGTAGCACTTGAATGCTGCCACTATCTATCACATTTGAATCTCCTTTCTCCTTTCCCATTCCATTTTAAACACACTCATGCAAGCACACATACATGCTCTCTGTCCCTCCCCCCTTCCCTGCTCCCCTCCTTATTCTGGTAACTGCTCAGGTTGGTGACAATGAAGAACGTGCTAGGTTGCTCAGGAACTTCAGTCAAGCAGGCTAGACAAAATAAGGGGAGATATGTATGTGGACTTCAAGAAAAGTACCTGAGCTACCTTCCTTGAGATCAACATCTTAAACCGTGGCAGCTGTTTCTGCTGTAAACTTGTGATTAGTGGCCTAAGCTACTGTCTACTGACAGACTTAAACTGTTTGGTTTAATATATCTGAGATGGTACTTGTAATCTTCACAGAGTTGTTTCAGGAGGTAAGGTTTGTAACATACACACTGACTTTTACATAAAACAGTGATAGATGAGAACAAATAAAAGACAAGTTGCATAATTGTTAGTTGAGAGAAAACAATGTTACAAGGTAGAGTATATATTAATAATTAAATAGCAAAAGAGCTTTCAAAAATATATCACAGGAAAAAATATAGTTTTAATTTTTTGTTTTGTAAAAATACTTTACTTGCTCCTACCTGCGTCAACCAACCACATGATATCTCAGTGTCAGGAGGGAGATTAACTGAATTTGCATAAAATCATATGACTGCTGTGCATGTTTGAGTCATTGTAAGAGAACAATTGTTGCATTACTGCTTTGTCATGAGTAAAATCAACTCTTTGGTTCCTGAGTTTATCCATTATCCTACCTAATAATTGTCGTAGTACTTCATGGCACAGAGATTTTAAAGCCTAGCAGCTACTCCAATTGCAGTATTTGGGAATTAAGCTTAGCCCTTTACAAGATCTCCATTCCTTAGAATTGCAAAAGCAGAAGTCATCCTTAAAGCAGAATTCTTAGCAAGACAGAAAAAGCAGTATCAGGTTCTGCAAATGCGACTAACAGGTTTGGGTTTTGTCTTTATATTTACATGTTGGTTTTTTTAATTAACGTGTCAGTTTCAAGTGTTGCTATGCATAAGATAAAAACATTCCCTTGCTAGGCAGATCTTAATCATCCAGCTTCTGAGCTTAGAGTACAGTCTCTGCTTGGCTATACTTGCTGGAAAAAAAATAAGCACTTCTTTAAAGTGCTTATTTTTGTATATGCCAAGGATTAAGATAAAGAAGCTCTCTTACTGTAAGCTAGCAATCTTCCAGAATTAGGTATGTCTAATGTAATCTACGCTGTATTTTATAACTTTTTAAGTTGCCTTAAGCTTTAAAATGCCATTGGCTTCAATACTTAAGAAAATGTTTACACTGGAGCAATGGATATTGAGGACTTCAGAAGGCATTGATCTTCTATGCCACTTACGCTGTATTTCACACTTCTGGCAGATATTGATGGTAAAAGGTCTAAAATAAATGTGAAGAGTTGCCCATTGTTGTCTGTAAAATAAAATTTGTATATTCCAAGGAGAGGACGATTAATCAAGCATGGAGAGCCTGTGAAACCATCCCTGTCTTTCTCCTCTGTAATCAGTAATGTAAATGTGGTTTGATCTCTTCTGTTCTATGATGCTAGTAATTTTCTGACTAGGTGAGAAAGTACTTCTGTTTCTAGAAAGCTTCTTTTCTAGAAACTTTGTATGCACCAAGCATCATCATCTGAACTGCTGCTATCTTTTAAAACACTGACTTTATTATAAACCAAATCTAATACTTCAGTAGGGCTGAAGAGTTTGGAGTATTGCCACCTGCACGATAGTGCACCTCTTATAATTTTTGGCCAGTGGAAATCAGAATAATTCTATGTCACCAGAATTCGTGATAAAAAGCTTCTCTCAAGATTTCTAAAGTGTGTCGGTAGATTGTAATGCTAGTAAATGCCTACCTGTCCCTCTTCAGTGTAAGTGCTGCTGGTGTTGTCAGACATAGCCCAGACTAGATTATGAACATTTCCAGATAGGTAAGCTAAAAACTAAATTCAGTTAAACTCACTTATTTTGAAAGAATTAATACTTCCGGCTTCAGAAGTATTTCCCGAACTTAGGAGACACTTGGTGTGGTGTCAAATTGTATTCAAGATACCAGCAGTTATGGATGTGTCCTTGTCACTTATTCTTGTTGCTACTCTAACATTAATCCTTTGTCTTCATTTCAGTTTCCCTTCCTTGTTTCATTGTTAAAGCCTTTGTATGATATATCGCTGTGTTTTCCTCTAGTAAGGTCTGGCAGGAAAGGACGTCGGCGGGTGTTTAGTCTGTCGGAGGCTGACAGTCACGGTGGACACTGGGTTTAGGTCTTCAAGCAGCAGCTGCAACAGAAACTCACGCAATATCAATTCAGGCAGGTTCCTCCATAAGCTTTCAAAAGCCCTTAACAGTTAATAGAGCCTATTTGGTTTCCATGCTGACAGCAATGATAGTGAGGTGGGAAGCTGAAGAAAGCATCAGAAGTATTTCTCTCTACTGTTTTTTGGGGGGAGAATTGTAAAGCAATGACTAGCTGTTTCTGAAAGCCTTATCTGTAGTTTCTCCCATGTTTCTTGGCTCTCTTGCCAAAGACAGAAATTCTGCTATCAAGCCTCCAGCTTCAAAGCAGCTATGTCTTCATTTGCACAGGGGCAGCCATGGCTGTAGTGGACTCCTGAATGGACAGTAATGCAGGTGCTTGGCTAGCAGCAAGAGATCTGTTTATAGCTTGAGTAAAATGGACAAGCATTCGGCATGAGACTGTCCTTGGACTGTGGGCACGAGCTTAATATTTCTGTGATCATGAAACCCAGGCAGATGGCCTTACGGGCTCTTAATTGCCTGAGGAGGGGAAGCAGATGCAAAAAAGATGGAAATGCACTTCAGACTACCTTCTTGTTTATATAGCCTTTTTAAACTTGTATCTAATTAATTTCTTTTTTTCCTACTATCATGGCATGACTCTGTTTATATAAGCATCCTTTTTCATCTTTATAGATTTACTTTGCATCTTTTTGCTTACTGTCCTGTTACGTATTTTTGTTATCCTTTCATAGTATGTTGCTCTTCAGCATAGGACACTTCTCTGTAGATTATACTTATTCTTTCCTTTTCCAGTTCTTTTCTGTCTTCTTTTACTAATAATCACCCTTAACATAAGTTAGTATAACACAAGTTGAGTGATTTGGTTTGGATTTTTTTTTTTACTGTAATGATAATCTTGATAGCATTATAGAAGTGCTGAAAAGCATCTAAGGTTGCTGAAGCCACTGCAACCAGAGAGAGCTAATAACACCCAAAGCCTTGCCAACTTGTTTTCAAACCTTGTTTGGTACTTACATTTGGGGATAAACAAGGGGTGTTTGTTAGAAGTAAATGTTAACATCGCCACTGTTTTAAGTCACTGACACCACTCTCCCTGCTTTTGTTGCAGATCTGGCTTGTATTTTTTTCTAGACCACACTTGCTTAAATACGTGGGGGTTGGGGAGAGGTAAATAGGAAATGCTGTTTTCCCATATTAGATGATAACTTTTTGATATTTAAAAGTAGAACATATCAGAGTGACCAGTGATTTTATTCAGGTAAATATGACAATTATTTTTGTGCTTTCTATCCAAAAGTCAAACTGGAACCAAACGTTAGAAGTTTGGGGTTTTTTTTGAAAGCCAGTTACTATTTTTGTGTGCAATGTAGACACTTCCAGATAATGGATAGAGAACTTAATCTCTAAACATACTTGGTGCCTTGAAACTCTTCTGAATCAAGAGCTTGGTATCTATCTGGGTTTTAGAGACAGACATTCTTGTAATAATACTTTCAGTTATTTATTCCTGTTTCAGAGTCTTTAAGAAGTCAGACAATACGTAAATATGTATTTATCTACTTGGATCCTTCTCTGAATTGAGAATTGACTTCAAAAAGCTTTGAAATTTTGAGCCTCAAAGATTTAATCAGTAGTAACTGTTGTCCTGAATCCACATATTCAATTAACTGGGAGGTGTTATATGTGAAAACATTTTACATCAAGAGGCTGGTTTGATTTTTCATTGTAATGCCTTATATACCATATTTTCATTCCAAGATGCTGGATCTCTGTATTAAATTTTCTGTTTAGTTTCCTTTATCTGTAGTCTCGGATTGTTTTCCTCTGTCCTTGTATCTAAAGGATATGGGAATTACCATGCTTAAAAACCTCACACAAGCTTATAGTTGTGGTTTCAAGCTAAGTACACACCTCACGTAGCATATGGATTTGAGAGCTTGGTCACAAAGATGTAAGTACTGCTCTCACAGCTGTTGTTTATAGCTGTCACTGAAGAGTAAAATTTTTAGTTAAGTATTAGTTCAGAAAGGGTAATATATTGCAAAATAGTAGTGAGAGCTGTTGACCTTTTCTAGACAATGTTAAAAATTCTCCCTCTCGCACCCCTCGCACTGGTATTTGCTTTCTACTTCTGCAGGGACTACTGGCACTTTGCAAATACCTAATCATTTTGGCAGTAATGCCATGCTGGGTTACAGAATCTTCAATATAGTAACAGAGTGAAGCTCTGACAGTGACTAATGAAATATTGACAGTAGAGGAGAGAGACTTCTATCAATAGTCAATAAAAGCGGGAGGGAAGCATAGAAGAGCTGTAGTTTAGTATTCTCTGTAAATACTGCAGCTGTTTCTGCTGGTTCTGCTCACACTTTCTGATATTTTTACCTTTTTTTTCTGAATGTTTTTTCAGACTTTTGGATAGAAAATATGGACTTGTTGACTCCAGATTATTTTTTTTTATGACAACTTTTTTCAAATACTTAATTTTTTTGTGTCATTAAGAAAGGATTCACTTCAGCATTAATTTAGGTCCTACACGGAAGGATTTGGGAACAATACAGAATAAAAAGAATAAGTATGTCTGTCATTATTTCAGTAAATGAAGGTATTGAGAAAATATATTAATCTCTTCTTGAGAGAGGGGAAGGAATGATTTAAGAAATGAACTGCGGAGTCAGAAGTGAAATAGCAGAACTGCAATAGAAATGTGCTGTATATAGCTTTCCTGAGCAGAATGCCATTGATTGATAATACTTCATTTACCAGAATGTCTCAGATTTTGGAATCCTGAATTTTGGTGAATATTCATACTGTAATTAAGTTTTTTTAAAAGTCTTGGCAAGGAATGTTTGATATTCTAAGATATTTTTTAAATGCACAAATTAAAGTTACCACAAAGAGACTCATTGTTTTGAGCTTATTTATCTTGGAATTCAGATACATGAGGCTCTTTTTCAGTGTTTTTAGCAGTTCATTTTCCATGCAAGTCTTGCACCACTTCCTCTGTTATCAAGCACTACATTCTCACGAAAGCTTCTTGACAGCTAAAAAGAATTTTCAGAGTTACTTTGAATCTATTCTTATTTTTCAAAAATAACCAGTGATGTCCCTTTTATTTAAAAGGAGACTTTTTAATAATCTATAAATTTTGCTTTTACTAAAGCGAGAAGCTTTAGCCACTGATTCAGCAAAAAAGTAAAATGGAGTGCTTTTCTGAAGTGAGAATACACCGTTGTTTGGGGTTATCTCACCAGAAAGGTTAAAAAAAAAATAAATCTTACTGTTATCCCACTGATACCTTAGAGATATCCATTCCATTCTCAGCTTTGTTTTTATCTTTTTTCTTTTTTTTTTTTCTCCTTATGTTCATGCTTTCTGTTCTTTTACCAGATTAATTTGAGTTATATTGAAACAAAAATAATTCTAAGGTTATTGTGTATTAAACCAGCTAATTCTTAGCTTCTGCATTCACTACAATGCCCTGTAGACTTTTCTGCAGATGAACACATGCTGTTTCATACAAGAGCTCTAAAAGTTGTCTGTCTTGAAGCTGGATAACTGTTACTTTAATGGCATCTATTACTCACATCTGAAAAGAAAAAAAAACAAACCAAACCTAACTTCTCTGGGCATACTTGCTCGTGTAAGGCTGTATCGCCTCATGCCCTCCCCTTGCTATCCATCTGAGGCAAATGAGCTGTTTACTTGATAGTAGGATTTTAAGGGGCAAAGGGACAGTACAAATAGCTGTATAAGAACAGACCTATTTTACGGCACCTTTCAGTTACAGGAAGCACGTTATTCTCCTTCCTGTTCTTCCACAGTTCTGCTTTCTGTGGTTGAGGTGTCACTTAAATGTCAATCTGGAGAATGAAATGAGAATGGCTTCCAAATTTTTGTAAGAAACAAGCCACCTCATGAGGAAAACTAGTTATACAGGGTTTTAGTTTGGTTTTATTTCTAAAGAGCTTCCTAGCGGCTGTTCTTTTTAGTCTATACTAAATACTGGAGAGGCTTTCTTATTCTTCTCTTCAATTTCCTCTCTCTAGGAATATTTCTGATATTGCTGCATATTCTAATACTAAATGTGTAAAATTTTCTGGTTCCTAATTTGAACAGATTCCTGCTGTCATTTTAAGTTATGCCTTCATAATTACTGACTAAATAGTGAATTCTAATTACTAAAAAGTGAATGTGTAAGCATGGTGCATTTTCCACCTAATTATTCTTAAATATTCATAAATAATATATGCTGTTAGGCTTAATGTACATTGAATATTGATCATTTCTTGGTGTTTTCTTTCATTAGATGACCTGTCAGCTCCAGAGCAGCCTCAGATGACCATTTCTGGTCAGATGATGTTGACTGATGAAACTCTTTCAGCTGTCCCAAAGTCTAGCAAGAATGCTGTAAAAAACAGTGACATAGAAACAGCAAACCTGTCTCCTAGCCTGATTCCTGCGCAGCAGCCCACAATATCATTAATAACAGATGACAATACGGATGCACTAAGTGTAGAGTCGCTTACACTGGTGCCACCAGTTGATCCACACAGCATTCGAACATTTAGCTGCATTCCTCAGTCCTCTTTGCAATCTGAAGTTGAGGTTTGCAAGGTAAAAGAGGTAGAGGAAGAATGTTCTGAATAAAGCCAACCTGCAGACTGTAATAAACAGTGAAGCAAGTACAACCAAATTCTTCGTTGTTTTTTCTTCAGGAGTGCAGATAATTCTTGAAGCCTGAAAGGCCATCTGGTCCACAAGAAGAGGTCCACAGATGAAAGAGAATGTGGGCAGCTTTTAGAGTACATGCCAGATGCTCAGCATATTTAAAATGGAGAAGAAAACAACCCAACTTTTGAATGTGGACTGGTTCTTTCCTACCAACTTCTGTAATACAGGAACATGAAAGTGTTTTAGAGCACCTACTTTCTTTCTGTTACAGAGGACCATCTGCAGGAATTGTAAAAGATCTACAGTATTATGGCAAAATGAAGACATTTTTGGATACCTGGCTTCACGATATTGTATCATTAACTTCTCTGAAACTGGAGACATACCATTGACCAGAAAAAATTATATATTGTAGTACAGAAATAACATTTCCATTTGAGACATGGAGGGTATGCTTTTCAGTTTGTTTTTTTGTTGTTGGTGCTGGGTTTTGGTTTGGGTTTGTTTTTTTCTTAAGTTTGGATCTCATTCATCTTTTGGAGGTCTGCATGATACCAGCAGGCTTTGCCACTGGTGGGGTTGTCTTCGTAGGACTCCAGACTTCAATATTGTGTTTTCCATGTGTAATATTTATTTCAAGGTTTAATTTCAAAGAAAGATATATATCAAACAATTTTTTTAAAGGTAAAAGCCCCACATTTAATGACAAATGCTTATTCAATGAACATAAGGGATTTTTGAGACTACTTTAGTCTTTGCTTAACCAGAGGAATGTGAAATATTTTAAAGAGATTGCTCTAGCTTGTTTGTTCACTTCTGACAGTCAAATTGCTACCCCTCTGAGGAATGATGGTATCCTTTCTGGTGAAGGACAATTTCTAGAAGCAGACAGGAGAGGTTTTTAAAGAATTGTTCATCTTCATATAGGAAAAAGGCCACCACATCTAACTGATAATTCCTTTGCAAGTCTGAAACTCAAAAGGAAAGGTATTGCTTAGTTTTTTTCCTATCTGGGATAGTATCACAGTTAAACAACATCGCTATATAAAAGTAATTCTGAGTTTATGCTTGCCTGACTTCACTTCCTAGATCCTGATATCAAATTGACAGAAAGTAGTGGAAAAGTGTTGATTAAAGTTTGGAATGTTCTTTGCTTATTTGATATGTCATTTAACATGAATGGTATTTGAGATTTCTCATTGATTTCCATGTGTGTTGATTTAAATTAATAGTAAAATGAGCAGATTGTCATTACTGGTCTGCTCATAACATTGAGTGCTTTCTGGCTCTCAAGGATTGAAGACTACTATTTACTTGCCATCGGGATTTCAGTCATCAGTGCAATCTGTTTCCTCATTCTGTCTATACTAACATCGATTTCATATCAAGTAGATGAATCTGAAAATTTTTTAGCTGCTTCCCAGTCTCTATTGTACCTCCTCCTGGCTGTCAGATGGACTACTTGAAGTGATTTTCAATGTTACATTCGTCTATGAGATTGATTAATCCACAGGTATTACTTTGCTCGCTTTTTTCCATCTTTTCCTTTGCGTAACAATCTTTGTAAAATGTGTGTACGAGGGGTCTGCTATTGAACACTAGCAATTTTTTTTCCTCTTATTAGCTTTTGCATGCAGTTTTGTTGACTTCTAGTTTTCTGACTTCTACTTTGTCTCAAATTGAATTAACCAATATTCTGACCACTCAAGAGTGGCCCAAACTCTAAATGAATTCTGAGAGTTAGGTGTCCTCAGCACTGCTGTGGATATGGGATGAGAATTTGGCATTGCTGGAGTAAGAGCCTATGCTTTTTTTGGTCATATCCTTGGGGTGAGTTTATGCTGCAGTCACTACATCAGTAGCAATTTGGGCACAAAGACCACGTAGATGTTTATTAGCTGAACTGATTGCAGTCTAGACTTCCTCTAGTATGTTGCAGTATTACACTTGTAGCCCCAGTAATAGTCTGAAGATCATTATAAAAAATGATGCCTTACTTAATTTGAAAGCATTTTATGCTAGTTGTTAACCTTAACTCGACCTAGATTATACAAAATGCCACTGTGCAGGCTGAGTTCCCTTAAATAGAATTAATTTTAGACAGGAAAACCTCGATCTTTATTTATCTAATTTCAAGTTCAGTTCTAGCAAGATTAGGACCATGCACAAGGAGTGTTTTTAATGGGTATGTGTAATCTCACCCTTGAGCTGTATTGCATAAGAAATGGGACAAAGGGAAAGAAAGCTGACTTTGTGCTTTTCATTGCCTTTGAGTGGCTTTTTTAATCTCATGACCAATTGTCTACTGAGAGCTTCACAGGAAATAACTGAGAGAGATACTATTATTAGGAAAATAGAAGACTAGGTCTACTGTCTAGTCTGCTGCTGACAGAGCTTTGCTGGTCAAGGGGAGCTAAGATGAGATATCTTTCAGCAGTTCTATCAAAAGCTCCCTGCAAAGATGGAATTAACACTAGGGAAGCTCTGACTGCACCAGCTCTGCCAATGTTGTGTTGTTATATAAGTGTTACAACTGGTACAGACCTGCCTAAATCTCTGAATGGTTATGCCATAGAAGCAATTGATTTTTCACTTGTTTGCTTCTGATATTAAGGCATATGTGTGTATAATTTGACTGTGCTTCATGCTGTGTTAAGAGACTTCAGATTGTAAAAGCTCTGGAGATGCTGAAATAATCTGCTATTGGCAGTCTTTTATCTCTGCACATACAGTGTTACTCATCTACAATTCCTTGAAGAGTATCTTATCTTTCTCTCCCTTATCAGAAAAACTCAAGGGCTGTTTCCTTATCCCCCTTTCACTGTAAAAAGGAAACTCAGCCAAGAAAGCATTAGCACATCAGCCACAAATGTAATTTTTTTCTAAATAAGAGTCGATTTGCATCAGTGTAACATCAGTCTTTTTAACCAAATTCAGGTTCCAAGTTGTAAAGGAGAGCAGCAGGTAAACAACTGGCCATTCAGAAGGCTCACTCTGTCAGTGTAATACTGCAGAGGAAGGTAGAGTCACTCTAAAATAAATATAGCAATGTTCCAGAGCCAAATGCCAGAATTTTAGAGAGATGCTAAATACTCAAGTGTTTGTGGAGACTATGCCTGTCTTCAGCCACCTCCCGTTAACATGAAACAGTTCTGTTATTCTCTTCATTTTGAGAAAAGAAACCAGAGAATCCAAGGCATACTGAATGTTACTTTGATATTTTGTGGTCTGTGTCTCATTTTATCAAATTTTACCAAGATGTTACTTATTTAACAGAATGGCGTGTTTGTCACCTTCACTGTTAGGTCTCACTGCCTCATGCTGATCCACTTTGCTTTTCTGTCATCCAGTGTACAGTGGACAAGACTCAAGCTTTCCATTTGTGAAGAGAGTAATGGCAGCGTACACTTGGCAACTTGGCAAAGAAAGAGAGGGAGGAAACTTTAGTGCCTGATTCTAATGTCTGCTTCACCATGGCAGTAATTTTTGCAGAGTAAAAATTGTTTTGCAGAAATTCTTTGATATAGAAAGAAACCAAAGGTTAAGCTTCCTGCAATTCATTTTGACAAGTTGTTTGGATTAAACCTAATTCATGAGAAATGTAGTCACATATATTAATACTAAAAGATGTATTTTCTGTATGATGTCATGAATTATCTACAGTATGAAGACTGAGCTCATTTGTATTCTCCACTGCTAATTCATTATAAACTAAAATTCTGACTTCTCTTCCTTAAATTAAGCTGAGCTTAAAAAGAAAGCTATAAAATTACACCTCTTAAAGAAGCTCCTCAATATTCTTCACTTTACAACACAGTTGGAATTTTCCTTGAAGTCACTTGATGAGGAAAAAATAGGAATATCTTCCAGAATTCATTTGTTCTTTTGCAGTGTTGTTGCTAAATGGCAGGTATGTGACGTTTAAAAACTCTGTCCAGAATTTAAGACTCAAATTTAGATCAGAGTTTAGATCAGTGTTCAGAGTTTAAGTCTGTGCAGTGATACAAATGAACCCTTTGCCCAGTAGAGACAGAATACAGGAGGAAATAATGTTCCTCTGTGGACGTGAAGTATTCTTCTGTGTAGAATTTTAAAACTGATGGATAAAATAGTTTTATAGGAAAATTAGCAATCTTTAGGATTGAAATTACTGTGGGGTTTTTGTGGATTTTTTTCTAATTAAGCAGCGAGACACGAGTGACTATAATTTCCCTGCTTGCTGCAAGTGGCCTGGGATGATTAAGCTGTCTAAGAGTTCAATAGTTGCCCTGCAGTAGAATGTAATTTTAAGCTTAACTTACTACTACTAAAACTGTATGTTTGAAGATACAGGTAAGTTATCAGACACTTTGGTCAAACTGTATGAGTGTGAAGCCACTTCATAAAAGGAACCACTTGAATCACATGGTGCTGTCAGTGCTCTAGTGTAATCAGTCACTCCTGCTGCACAAGTTATAGGTAAATAACTACAGAATAGCCTAATAAATAGTTTCACGAACCTGAATGTGGTACTCTTCAACAGAACCCCACCATGCTAAACTTTCTGATGTCTTCACTAATCAGCCAAAGTTCAACAGGGAGTTGTCCTGTCGTCTAGGAAATTGATTCAACTATAGGACTAAAACACTTAAAGGTTTGCACGGACATATCAGATAAGGGCATCAATGAGATGTAGGCATTTTGCCTCAAAGATAATGAATCTCCTTGATGAGTCTACTACTTATTTTCAGGCAACCTGTTAGACATCTAAATATATGTTGAAAATACTCTTCCTGTTACTGTCATTCTTCTTGAAAGACTTTTTTGGTATGTCACTGTTCAGCCGTCACTGGCCTAGCCTAGAATATCACTAACCTATTATCTGGAGGTCTTTGGAGTAGTTCTGCACTTGCCTGCTTTGCTCTGACCTTTCTCAACATTTGCAGCATGCATTAGAAGCAAATATAATAACTCTTACTGTCTCCTGTTGTCTTCTGAAAAGCAGATGGTGATCCAAGCAGGGCTTGCTAGGGTGGGATGTTTATAGGGAGCGGGAGGGGGGAAGTGCTTGGGGTTTTTTCCTGCTACTCAGGATTTTTTGAGCAGCAACAGAGACGTGGGAGATGCAGTACTGGACTGAGTCTCAAACAGAAGGTTCTTTCATACAGAAACGTATTTTTGTATTACATTTGTACAGAATTTTCCCTATTTTGATCTCCCAGAATTTTTAGATTTGTGCATTTGCTCAGATTGGATTTCTTTTGCAAGGTGTAATAAAATACGTATTTTGTTTGTTAGTGTATTATAAATGTAAAGCTAAATTTTGCTTGTCTAATAAATGTGCACTGTGGTGGTATCTGTTTTATTGTTTTGCTAACTTGAATTCATTGGTCCTTAATATGAAAAGGAAAAACTTTAGTCATTTTGACTGTCTTGTTAGAATAAATGTGTGGAGCGCATTTATTTAAAATTAACTAAAAAGGGCTTAAGCAGGTAATGACTAATACTTGTTGATGACAAAGGTTAGAGGGTTAGAGTTAAGGCTCAGACTAGTATGTAGTGTTCCCAGGATTCCTTTAAGATCATCATCTTAAGGTCCGTGAGGTTTTTTTCGTCTTACTCCTCATTACTTTTGGTTATGGGTACCGATACTAAAGAGAATTTAAGACATAGTAACTGCAGTCTGATAGCAAGTATGCATGAGGAGATGAGAAGGTCTGAGGTTTTGTGTTTGGGTATGTTTAAGGACTGACTGTGGCAGAAACATTTATAATGAACATGAAGATAATTTTGGAAAGGATTGAGACTAGAATCCAGGCTGCAATTTCATAGACAATTAGACTGTTATTTCTAGTTTATAGACTATTAGAATTATCTGATTTGTTTCACCCAGTTATAGCACTGAATAATATATTGTTATAACTCTAGGGAACCTGCTGGAAACGTTTTTAAATTACAGGGAATAACTTTAGGCATCTCCACTTGTGAATAGGTGTGTTGGTATTTTTGTTGCAATCTTTTAACTTTGTTTTGAGCTGTTTTGTAAGTTTAATTGTTTTAAGTGCAAAGAGGGGAAAATGTATTTTTCTAGAAGAGTGAATGTATCTTGGATTTAAACGCTACGTAAAGCATTTAATGAACATGAAGGACTGCCCTCCTATGAAATATATTTCAGTAAAGTTGTGTCTGAACATAAGCTTATATTTACATGGGAAAAAAAGCCCAAACACAGGGTGAATTGAATTCTACAATGTCTTTCTACAGGCAATAAGTATTAATTATTTAATGTAAGTTATGTTAGAAATTTGGAGTAAATGTTAATGTGTTAATTTAAAGAAAGATGTAAATAACTGTCTGGGAAGGGAGTGAAATTAGAAAATACTGGTGTATGTTTCTGAAATCCAGATTTCCATAGCTGGGTCTGTATTTGCTGGCATTGATCATGTGTTGTGGCTATTGAAAACCTGGACAAGAATGAACAATAGGCCTTTATTTGTAAATGGAACTTGGCAATAAAAATGGTGTTATTAAGAAAACTTTCTTCCCTTTCATGTTCTGTTGATGGATTTGTTGTACAAGGACATTCAATAACAATGAAATGCCAAATTTGCTGAAGCTTGCTTTTGTTAACAAGAATGGTGTGCATATGTTCATGTCAGGCATTTTAATCTTTAAGCTGAAAACTGAAATAGCCAAGGTGTTTTTGCATTGTATATGCAGGAAAAACATAGCATGAGAAAGAGAGAGCAGAAAAGAAGCCTGTAGAGGTGATGGAAAGTCAATGAGATCAAGGGTTAAGAGTGGCTACGCAACGTTTAAAATGGCTGTGAACCACTTTGAAAATGCCTGTCATGAGTGATTTCTCCCCCAAATATATCCTTCCACTCTCTGCCTCTTTCTCTGGTGCATGTTGCCAGTTCAGTTATATGGATTAAATCCAACCGAGTTATTAGTTGGATTCTTGTTAATTAGCCTCTCCATCTATAGGAATTAATTACAGTCAATATAAATTCCTAGTGAAATGTTATTTCTCAAACTAGGCATTGCTCCAGAAGCTTTCTTAGGAAGAAATTAAGTCATGTTGTACCTTGAAATAAGCAAGCTAGGTATCGTAGGTAGGAGACAAAACTGTGATTTACTGTAAGATGCAAGTATTAAAACATGGTGTATTGGGGAAAATGAGCTTAAATCTGCTTGTGGCAGTCAAGCTTCCCAGATCATGCCAATAATACTGCTTTAAGGATACCAATTTTATAATTCATGGCCAGGAAGTTCCCTTCTGTTTGCAACTGTTTTGTGGTTCCTGTATCCTTCTGATGCCTCAGAACTCTTGCAGCCTATTGCCTTGTCACTTTTCCTCTGTTTCTCTACAAGATCATTATAGACTTAGACATTGAGCCAGGTTCAGCATCTTGGCCTATGTTACTAGTGGTTGGAGAAGGAATGAAAGCACAGTGTCAAGCCCCCTTCTCTTTTTTGACTGGAATGAAAATGAACTTGACAGAAATGCAATGCTGTATTGGTCCACTCTTTTCTTACTCGCCATGAATATGTAAGTGCAGCCACTTGAATAGTCCTTTAATAGATAAATCCACTTCTTTAGCATTAAGATAATTCACTCCAGCATAGTTACATAAATAAGAAAGTGAAACTGTGTCAATATATGTCTTTGTCAAAGTAACACTTGTCTAAGTAAAGATGCAGCATTTGGAGACAGATATCTTTATTCTTTGACACCTAAATTTCTGTATGAAGACAAGAGTTCACTGGGATTCCATGGATGCAGTGGTTTGATAGACAGGAAGAAATTGCATCCCTAACTGCATTTTTATGCTGCCATGTTAGTGCTTGTGTGAGGGCAAAAGCTGTATTGACACTTTCTGGTGGTCTTTTTGAATATGTGATGCAACAACTGGGAATGCAAGCTCGCTGTTTATGTGAGTATATTCCCTGAAAGTTCCATTGAATTTTAAACTGATATCTTTTATCTCTCAAACAAGGAGAGGTGGTGAGAGTTGCAACACCTAGAATTGCAAGTTTCCACTAGAAAAATTAGAAGAAAGGTTTCAGGCAAGTGTTCGCACACAGTCAAGGCAGGTGAGCTTGTGGGGAGTACCTGGTTGGATGGCATTCAGTTGTATGTCTGTTTTTATTAGCTCAAGGATTCTACCAACAGCTTGTCTGCAAACACGTCTAGGTCTTAAAATTATTACTGCTTTTGGATGCCATGTCTCTATAACGCATTTTAAGAGGTGAAATTTTTAGATAATTAAGTGCCTTATTATACAGGCTTAGACTATGAGATCTTTTGAAATCTGTTGAAATCTTTTGCCTGACCCCAGAGACTCATTGTCAAAAGTTGGGAAATGTTCTTCTTGTTGAATGGAAAATACTGATCTCATCATTACATCCTCACTCTCTTGCCTCCAAATAAAGGTTTATATTTCATATAGGCCACAATTTCATTTTATTTTTTTTACCTCTTTGGATGACCGATAAGGACAGATGAATACTCAGGCTCTGTTTCCTAATTACACATCATTTTTCTCGGCTTTAGTATGCAATAAACATTGTGACACAGGGTTCAAAAACAAGCTGTTGTTTTACTGCTGAAATAAATTTTTGACTTTAAGTTAATTGGATGAAGACATCTTTGTGTAAATTTGTCCTCTTTTTTGGATCATTTATATGAAGCAGATTTGGCTTGCTGAGAAGCTTAGAAAAATGTCTAAAACCACAAGGAACACTTATAATTTATGTAGATCAAATAAGTACTATGAACAGTTGTAGTGACCCAATTGTCTGAGCTAAGCTGGTTGCAGGAGTTAATGTGATTGGCCCAGGAGCAAAGAATGATAATTTATTGTAGCCTCTTGCCAGAAAACTTACTAAAACAATTGTTACAAAATCTGGAGAGAGTTTTTTTTTAGTACAGTTTTTAATAGTAGAGTGTTTTCTGTGGCTTCCTACCTTTGCTGCTCTCCCAGAATGGGTCACCTATTCCCAGGAAATATTTGGCTGTAAACATGACTTTTAAAAGTCTGCACAAAACTAAGTTAACTGAAGTCTGAGCTAGCTCAGTATGTGTACCAGCATCAGTGTCCCCACAAGCGCTTTTTTGAAAGCTGTAGTTGTTGCATGTATGTATCAACTTCACCCTATTACTAAAGGGCTGGGAAGTGTCATGTTGACCTAGTGGTAGTTACCAAACTGGGGGTTATGGAGGAGCTGATTCCACAGTTAGGCTAACTTGCTCTTTATTTTCAGCTGCTGTTTCAAATTGCATGTATGAGTGAGTCAAGGAGGCATCTAGTCAGACTATATCACCACTACAGAGGTAGTCAGAGCTTGCTCCCCCTCAACAACTAGAGCTACCAGAAATAGAAAAAGGAGTTTCTGAAGGAGGAGAGAGGCATAACTACCACAATGTCTAGAGAAAAGAATTTCAAATCAGAGGCAGGGCCTATAAAGGACAAAAGTAGCCTCTCTCTTCCTAAGAGAACCTGGTTGTAATGATAGTATGTGTGTGCATGCATTTCTTCTGCTCCACATAACAGTGAAAACACTGTCCAGCTCTGGGGAAATTGCTTGCATCTGTCCTCTCTTAAAAGAGTAAAGAACCAGTAGACTGTGCGATAACAATCAGACTTACTCCTGGCTGTCAGTTGTGAACTGAAACAACTGTGTGCATACTTATCACATGTGCTTTCCTACTCTGACACATCCTGATAGACTACTAATTAATACTATAATATTGTAACTGTACTATTAAGGCTAGTATATAGGGTCTTATGAAATTGCATATTGCTGAGAAGGAGAAGAAAGAAGCCAAAGTCATCTCAATGGATGATGACAGATAATTCTGTCAAATTTTGATAGTTTAGAGACAGGAGTTGTTTGCAGCTGCAAATTAAAGTAAGCCCCTTTAAGAAACCAGAAGATAAGAAAATTTTCTGTCAGCCTTTCTATTACTTCCAGTTTGACCATTAACTTACCACCAAATGCAACGTTTTACTGCCCTCTCCCCCTTCTCCTCAGTCCTCTTGATGTCCCAGTTCAGGCTGAGGGAGGTGGAGAGGCAAGACATCAAAGATGGTTCTGTGGTGTCTGATCAGTGAGGAGATCCCTCACAGCAGCATGAATTCACTCAAAAATTATAGAGTATTGATGCTCTTTTGTGTGAAGATTTCAGTTTTTGGTTTGGAGTAGATTTTCTGGATCCTTGTTTTTCTGACCCGTCACAAAGGCTAGAAACATTTTTATTCATCAGAAGATGAGGTTCTCGGGTAATACTGTTCCAATGTTTATAGTCAAAGAACCTTTCCGTAATTGAAAGACTTATAATAAAGTCCTAAGGGTTGGCAAGACCACGTATCCTGCTAGTGCTCCTTTGCCTCCTTTTTGCATCTTGTCTTAGGTTAGGTGTAGGAAGAACACAACCCGTGTATGACTTCTTCATTGCAACAGATTTTATGCACATGGTAAAGCAGAGTTCCTTTTGCAATTTTTGTTACACATCAGAGTGAGATGAGTAATAGCACACACAAGAAATCCTACTCAATAGCATGTACCAAACAATCAGCTTTGGAGAGGGATTCCTCAGCAGGATGATAGCTTGCCTAGGACAAGCTGAGTGGCGGGCAGGACGAGTGAGGGAGATAAGATGTGCTCTTTGAGTATGTGACAGTAAGTATATTCACTGGGGGGGTTGGTGGCTAGTGTTCAGCATTTCAGTTTCAAAAACTGTCCTTCCTAAAATTTCTTACAATCAATCAGAAGGTGGAGGGGAAGTCTCTTCAGAATGGTCAAACTGGAAGTAATAGAAAGGCTGACAGAAAATTTTCTTATCTTCTGGTTTCTTAAAGGGGCTTACTTTAATTTCTAATTGCCCTTGTACTCTGTTTTTCTGTACTTAATTTTAGGATGTGGAAGGGAAGCTTGATTTTGTGTGTGTGTGTTTTTTTTGTCTAAGGCTTTAGAAAAATCGCGACAAGATGGGAATCTGTTCGTGTAGGCTGGTAAAATTGAGACGAGCAGAATCTTGATCCTCTGATATTTAAAACCTTTCTCACGTAAACCATGGTAGGGACTTTCTGTTATTATTTTAAATCGTGCCATTTAGGAAGAGCTGCTTTTTAATTTTGTTTTTGTACCAAAACACTTCATTCTCTGAGTTAATGTTGAGGAAAACTTTAGGCCTTTCTCAGCTTGTTTAAACTACAGAGAAAGTACTAAAAAGGAGGAAATATGACAAGACGCTAATAAAAATATGCTCATCTGCAAGAGGTGGAGAGTTGTTTTTAAATACCTGAAAATGGCTTTGCAAAATTTTCCTACCAACTACGGGCCCTAGCAAATGGATTAGGTTGCATGGTTTTGCTTCAGGATAATATTCTGAAGGTGGAAATTAAATTTTGGATAGCTAAAGTGAACAAATACCCTAATAGTTCTACCACAAACTGGAGGTGGGAAAGATTATATCCTCATTTGGAGAGAAGCATCTCTTAATTGTAGATGATCCTTAGAACAAGTACTAATTGGGAAATCATGGTTAAGGTGAGAACTTCAACAGTTTTTGAAATATCCAATGATGAGCATATTTATTCTCTGCTTTTATCAAGTACAAGAGGATTTTATACTGGGTGGGGAATAATAATTAAAGTAAAAAACAAAACCTCTCAAGAAATCACCACCACAGTTGATCTTTGAACAAAAAAAGCCACTGTTTCCCATGATTATTTCTTAGCATATCTTTTACTGGCCACACTAAATAAAGGAATTATATTTTTTTTCTCTGCAATCTTGCTTCATTCTCTGGTCTGTTAGTCAGTGTCTAGGAGTCTTGTGACTCACTGTTGAATGAGCATGTGAAATGATTTGACTTTTTTCATCTTGATTTCTATTTAAGATCTTTGTTCTCCTTTTCTGGGGACTCTCAGTGCAGCATCACAAATGCAGGTAACTGCATTGTTCAGGTGCAGCGTGAGTGGCATGCTGTTCAGTGGTGTGGGTTCGCTGTCTTTTGGGTCTGCATCCATCATGGGACAGGAGATATTGCACAAGTGGTTGTTGTAGCAGATCTGGTGAGGGGAGGTTGCCAATGAGTAAGAACAAAAACATCAGTTAAAAGACTACAGAGTAGATTGAAGGTTGTGCTCCTCTAGCACCCAAGTGTTTCAGGTTTGGTGAGACTGCTGGCTTTCTGGCTCTAAGGGCAGGCTTAGGATCAGGTGAAGAAGCAGTTCGTTCTCTAACCTGCCCAGGTGTTTACAGAGAGCAGTGCTGGAGAAGAGCCTTGAAGTACTTTGTGATCTCAATTATTTCAGAAAACTAGCGAAGTTATTCTCCTGTAAAGAAACTAGACATTTCTGTCAGCAGCATTCTCTACTCAAGTTGAATTGAGTTTGAAAAGTTTTAGGTTACTGTACAGGTCTGCTGTGATTGAGTAGTCCAGTAGGACTCACTGTATCTGGTCACTGCTGAAGTTGTCTGCAGCTTGATCTATCTTGTCCTTGTAAGAGTTTACAAAGCATCAAAGCAATCCTGCATAGTTTAAAATAAGCTTTAATGTCCTGTTTAGGGAAGGATTTTCAATTAAGACAGTAATTAGGTTTTAATTAATTTTTATCTATTCACATCCATGTGCAGATGGAACAAATTAAATAAAAATCACTGAAAGCACCATAAAAAAATCTAGATGGCCAGTAATCATCTGACCTTGTATTTCCAGTATTTGTTACCCTGTTTGATACATCTGTTCATGTATATGAATACAGTTTGGGATATGTTATGATTTGGGAATACTTTCAAGGCACATCTTGTGGTTTCTGTCTGATATTCTAAAGTTCTATGAAGTTGGTGTGTTACAGAGGGGTTGTCTCTGAGTGTGAGATTTACCTGCTGCTTGTCAGCTAACGCATTGCTCCCCGGCTAGTTCAACCAATGGCACTGGAAATAGTAAATGTTGGTAAGGACTGCACCACCAAGGATAGAGAGTTGGCTAAAGGCAGAACAACTGGCTTGCTTCTACCTCTTTTTGTAGAAGGTTTATGGTATGGAAAAAGATAAATTATGAATAGTAGAATGACTTCTGCCTTTTTCTGTCCTTTGTTTCTGTTTCTTGAAAAGGTCCCAACAAGCAAAATGGGAGTTGTTAGATGGGATGGACAATAACCTGAGAAATGAGCACACCTTGCTTAGAGCTTGCAAAACAAGGATGGAAAGGAGCAGGTTTCTGACGTTCACCCTGGGTGTTTTTTCTGTTCCTGCCTCCTGGTAGCTCTGGCCATCTCCTTTCTGCACTTTCCCTAGAGGTGGCAGAGTGGAGATACTTTACAGAAGGCCTAAATGGTTCTTGCAGCACCTCCTGATTCATTGTTGCTAGTGATACATGTTAAGGGCCTTTTAAATGTTTCAGAGTGATTTCAAGAATTTATACCAAAAAATCTTGGCTACTTGATGTATAATTTTGGTAAAACGGAAAAGTCTGATGCAATATTTTAAGTTAGCATTTTGGGGTCTTATTTTCTGCCAGCTCAGGAGGCTTTTACATACAATTCTAGCAGATAAGAAACTTTTTGAATTCTTATATTTGAAAAGAAAAGCTCGTCTTTGAAATAATACAGTAGTTTCCAGAAGCTTTAACAAGACAGACATATAATGTTGCTTATGTGCTTACAACCCTTTGAATGTTTAGGACTTCCTGCATCTCTCAAACCAGAGCTGTTTTCTCTGGTGTGCGTAGGCATGCATTTTTTACAGTAGGTCATACCTTAAGCTCAAAATAAAGTCCTTTTGCTTTGTCTGACTGGTCACAGACTTTACTGTTCCATTTTGACTTCTCCAATAAGAAATTTGAAACCTTTTTACTGACTTCTATGTAACTAGGTCTCATTTCAGGTTTTGAAGCTTTTAGAGAAAAGACTTCTAAGTCATACAAAGAATGAAAATAATAGCTAACTTGACAGGGCAGTCCAAGAGAAAAGAAACATCTTTATGTAGCATTTTATGTTATGTTGACCTGTTTTCAGTATATCGGTTACTTAACTGTGCTTAACATGTCATTTGTAAGAATATCGGATTTAACTGTCCACATTCACATTTAAGCCATACTCTTTCTACACTGCATGCATATTATCCTATGGGCATCCTGTTGCTGATGCGAGAAGGGTGTAACTTAATTCCAAAGTTCTTGGGAACAAGCTGTGAGTGACTTTGCATTGCTCCTTCCCCATCATGCAGTTCACTTGAATTTGTTTATCACAGTTTATCAGCTTCAAGGCTTTCCTGCGAAAGTGATGTTTGCAACCACTGTCTGCTAGATAACTTACAATTCTTACATAGCTGCCAGAATGCTTCAGAGGGAAATAATCTTGCTTGGCTCGGCTGAATTTTGCTTAAAATAGGTCTTGCAAGCTTCTTTGTGAGTTTCTGAACAGATCTTCATGTTAGATGTTTTGTGGGGGAGGGAAACTTGTCAAAATCTTTAAAACCACAGACCTCTTTGAACCACAGTCTTGGAGCCAAGCTTCCTCTCTTTTTTCTTTGAATCTTAAAAGAAAATCAGACTTGTTATGGGAAATCAGATCTGACTTTTCTATAGCTGCATTTAGATTATTTCCCATTGAGTGCACAGTCTGTGTGTTACCCTGACATCAGCAGGCTTCACCTTTGCTTTGGACAGGTCATCAGCCTGTTCCTTAGTTCACCCTTTTCAAATGTATTTATATCAGACAATTAATGGTGCACTTGTGAAGCTTAGTTCACGTTTGTAACACTCTTTGACACTGATGCTAAGCATTTATCTTCTTAACTCCTTTTCATACAGGAATGTTGTAAAAATTATCATTCCAGTCTTATTGCTTGCACCAGGTAATGTAGTTCCTGGTGAGCACCTGCAGCTTGGAAAGTCACCACAAAACATCTGTTCTTTCATTTGCACAATTAACACTGAGTATTCTGAACAACTTCCAAATGTTAAGAAAAGGTCTTCCTCTTAGTTTCAAGGATTAAGTTTTGGTCATAATTTGCAATGGTTCACTATTGTCCGGTCATGGTAAGAGTTCTGATGTCTGAAAAGAAGCCCAGTTTCTTTTTAGTTTTAAAAAAGAAGGAAAAAAACCCAAACAACCTGATATTTCTAGAATCTTTTCCATCCTTCCTGCTTCCAAGTAATGGTAGTAAAGAAACTATTTATCCTCTAAGAAGTGAAACTGTATGTGTGAGTCAGTCTAGAATGTTGAAACTGTTTTAAGAGTCTGTTTGTATATAGCTAAAAAGTATGAAACTTAAACAAAAATTCCTAAGAACAGCAGGACATAGTGAAAAGTTTGCCTTAAATTCAGCCATAGCAGTATGAGAGTACAGGCCATCTCTGAAGCAGCTTCAAGTATTAGTTGCACAATTATTTTGGAAAAAAAAAAAAAAAAAAAGGCATAAATGGTAGTTTAAGACATTATGGTACAAAACCAGAGTCACTAGAAAGGAACATGTGAGAACTTCTCATCTGCTTCAGTGGCAGTCAGATGTCTTTGCTGAAACTGATGGAAAATGTATTTTGAAATAACGTGGAAGGGTTGGTGTAGGTGAGTAGCTCTCAGACATGCCCTTTTGCTGTCTCTGAGTTGGGACTGTGACAAACATCCTCCTAACAGGGCAAAGGAGGAAAGTGTTAAGTGTTGGTAAGCATGAATTATTCTTTAACTGCTTGAGCTTGATCAGTAACAGTACTGAAAATGTGGCATCCGTGAGCATAAGAACCCACGACAATGGTCAAATACAATATATAACTGTTCATCAGAATAACTGAACAATCCTACTTGATCCATCTGTTGCAGAGTATCTGTCAAAGACCATGGAAAGCTTTCTGGACAGTTTTTCATATGGAGTCCTGTCTTTTAGAAAAAGATTTCTCATGAAACAGCTGAGAGCTGGAATGGAAATACAAAGTCTGTGTACAGAAAGAAATGGAGAATTCCTTGTAAAGCTTTTTTAGGTATTCCAAAATGAAGAACCAGAAGTGGCCAGCAGTCCGGGTCCTATAAGGTACTATTAGCAATGAGATTTAACCAAGACTCACTCATTATGTATTTCTTGAAACAGTAATTTAAACATTATTGTGAGTGAATGAAGTGGATGTATCTGAGGGAAATTAGTCTGATTTTCAAGAAAAACGCAGAAGTCACCACAACCTGGTGTTAGAATGTACCGCTGTCTGTTAGCCAGATTTCCTCAGCTCCATGGTTGATAATGTACCATTCATTCTGGAAGCTGGAATTTCTGGATAGTCCCCTGACTAACCTTATTAATGTGAAACAAACACTTCATGCTGCATTCTTTCTTAATTCCTTACTGTCTCTGAGCTGAATGATCAGAAGCTGATTCAAGCAACTCTCATTCTCCACTGCTGTATTGCACAGATGTCCCTGATCACACTGAAACTGGACTTGTGAACTGTACTAGGTGCTGTACAGACATGAATTAAGAGTCAAATCCTGTAACAAAGAGCTTACAGTCTGCAGTGATGACTTGTGTGTAGGGTAGAGTGTGTGACTTGAGTGTAAGGTAGTGCCATCATTTCTCTATTAAAGATAAGGAAAGCATATCACAGGATGATTGCTCAAAATTGTACATAAAGTCTGTGGATGAGTCAAGAACTGAACCAAAGGCAGTTTTTACTTTTTTTACTACTTACGTCAGCCTTTACTGATGACTGCTTTGTATTTCCAGTGGCAAGAGAGATTATATATAATATCTGATGTTAAAATACATCTTCTAGACAAATTTTTTCTAGTATGTATGAGGAAACTTTTCCATGTAATGCTATTCCTTGGAATAGCATGTTATGATGGGTAAATAAATGTTTTAAGAAAAGTAATAGGACAAACCCAGAGTGATTGCTTAGCCAGTCTGGGTCAGGATCACCTGGAATATTGCCTCAACTGCCAACATGTGTTGATTGAAGAGCAGTTTCCCATCTGCTCTGTAATCTGAAAAGTTCAGGAAATATTAATGTTGACACAAAGTGATGATCCCTAATTAGTCTAACTACACTTCTGCAGAGCCTCATGGGAACAGTAGCTGAGAAATCTTCGTGCCTTTATGATGGCTTATGTCTCCTCTTTCCTGTGCAGACTGTATTTCATGTCATGTAGTGTTACACACCAGGAGCACCGCTGTGACTAAAGAGCAAGGGGTGAGTGTCAAACATGACCCATGGTTTGGTTACATATGAAGTATCTAAAGCAACAAATTTTAGGGGACACTAAATGAACAAAATCTATTATTTTGAGCTTATATGATGGAGAAAATGGAAATGGAGTAATGGTTATTTCAGGTTTTTTAATGAGACAGTATTTCATTTGAAGTGTATTAAGCAACTTTCATGCAATACTGCCTTAGTCAAAATTACCCTCCTAAAAATCTTGCAAGAAGCTAGCTTTTCTATCCAACCACACCAGAGGCACAAGGTGTGTTTTGGAGTTCAGTAGCATGTACTTTTCCTCTGAAGAGAGCCACGTTGTGGGGGAACGGCGGGCAGACAGACAGATTTACTTCTGGCTAGGAACATGTCAGTGGTAGCTGTTGTTATTCTGTTTTACATATGGTCCTGTCATGTCTCTGAATTGTTTCTAGATTAGGGAAACAATAGGAAAGAAAACCACAGGGTTTCTCAACTCTGAGAATTCAAGTATAGTTAGTTCCGCAAATGGGCAATTTTCAGACATTGCAGTATAAACAACAACTGCCTTTGTCAGTGTTTGAGGTACAGCTCAGGCTTGAGTTCTAGGTCAGTTACTAGTCTACTGTTGTGGGTCTTTTTGTTTGATGATTTTGTTTTGTTTTATTTCAGTGTAAGAAAGAATAACAAAAAACACAATCCACCCCACCTGAAACCAGAAAGCTGGGACACACTTCAACAGTCTCTGAGCTGGGTCTTTGTAAAGATACACTTGTGCACTTGCACTGGGATTTAGATCTGCAGCTGCCTCCAGCTTCAATCCACCCGAAGTAAACTTGCACCTTTTCACTCAACCACTCTGTTGACTGAGAGCCAGCCAGCCTCTCAGGTATGTTTGGCTCACAGTGTGGAGGGTTAGTTTTTGAGCAATTCCAAATTTATCTACACAGTAATATGTTCCTGTAAGATGTTTTGTTCTATTTGTAGTGGATCCAGTAATCGCTTCTGTATAGTGAACCAAGAGGATCTTGGTTCAGGAACTCTAACCTGGCAGGCAAGAATAAACAGAATAAAATGGGAATCTGTAATTCAACCTGCTTGAGCCAAGGTAAAAAACCAAAACCTGTATGTACCTGTATCCACAAAGCATAAGTTAAGTATGTGGACCTCAATGAACTTTGCAATTTTAAAGCAAACAAAGCAGCTTACTGCTTTGCGCTGCTTCCACAGTCAGTCTGAAACACATAGTAGTGAGAAGGTGGCTGGGAGCTGTACACACTGGAGTATGCACTGGAGATGGCTTGTAAAATGAAAGGGGGTTATCTATCCAGAGGGACCTGGAGAGATGGGCCCAGATGAACCTTATGAGGTTCAACAAGGCCAAGTGCAGCGTCCTGCACCTGGGCCGGGGCAACAGGCATTATCAGTATAGGCTGGGAGAGCAGTCCTGTGGAAAGGGACTTGGGAGTGCTGGTGGATTAAAAACTGGCTATGAACCACCAATGTGCAATGGCAGCCCAGAAGGCCAATCACATCCCGGGCTGCATCAAAAGAACTGTGCCCAGCAGATCAAGAGAGGTGATTCTGCCCCTCTGCTCTGCCCTGGTGAGACCTCACCTGGAGTACTGCATCCAGTTCTGGAGCCCCCAGTACAAGAAGGATGTGGACATATTGGAGCATGTCCAGAGGAGGGCCACCAAAATGGTCAGGGAAATGGAGCATCTCTCGTATGAAGACAGGCTGAGAGAGTTGGGGCTGTTCAGCCTGGAGAAGAGAAGGCTCCAGGGGGACCTTATACTGACCTCCCAGTACCTGAAAGGGCCTACAGGAAGGCAGGGGAAAGTCTATTCACAAGGGTTTGTAGTGATAGGACAAGGAGTAATGGTTTTAAGCTAGGAAAGTATAGATTTAGGCTGGATATTAGAAAAAAGGTCCTTAACATGAGGGTGATAGATCACTGGAATGGGCTGCCCAGAGAGGTGGTGGAGGCCCCATCCCTGGAGTCATTCAAGGTCAGGCTTGATGGGGCTCTGAGCAACCTGACCTAGTTAGAGATGTCCCTACTCAAGTAGGGAGGTTGGACCAGATGACCTCTAGAGGTCCCTTCCCACCTAGAGCATTCTATGATTCTATGATCTCCCTGAGCAGCACTGCAGCATGGCAGAGGCATCCTGAATTGTGCTATCCGCCATGCCAGGAAACCCCTAGACTTTTCTGCTACCTCCTAGGCTTTGAACCTCCAGAATCTCCTTGTTCTGTGGCTAACAGATAAGCTTGTGTATAGCCCCGCTGATCACAGAACCTAACTGTGTAAGAAGTATTTTGCTCACTTTCATTTGCTGAGGATTTGTTGCCTGTCACAGAGGAGCATGTTTGGAGTGGTCCAGCCATACTGAAACTGCAGAGCCACATTCTAGCTTCCACGGTATGGTCACTGGCCTCTAATCTAAGATCCGGGTGGAAGATTTCTGTGGGGACATAAATTCAACATTTGCATTGATAGAGGCTATTTGTTTGTGGTTTTTGAGAAGTAGATTAATACAGATGTTAATAAGTACATGTGTACGTAAGTACATACAGACTCAGTAATGTTCTCTTTGTGTCTCTGACTTCACGGAAGTCAACTGAGCTAAAGTAGAAAGGCAAGTGAGGAAGTAGAGCATTACCTGCTTTAGGCATTTGGTACAGCACAGTGCTGACTTCAGTGCAATTCTTACTGCAGAAGGGAGACCTGCAGAACTGATCAATGAGCCTGTTCTGCCTGGACAGATAACTCTGGAGTCTGTTTTGTTTCCCTTTTTTCTTTTCCAGCTCTTCTAGGATGTGGTTAATTCTACAATGTTGCAGTGTGGCTACAGGGGCAATTATTGTTTGTGTGAAACTGGAAAGGAATGGATGGTTAAGTCTGCTTCATATGTAATTAAGTCTGAAATGTCTCAGTGGTCGCATTAGAAGCACTAAGTTTAAGCTCTCTTACTGGTTTAGGCCATAGCCATTTGTTACATAAAAAAGGCAATGTTATTTTTGTTTGGTTTTTTTGTCCTTCAAATGATTTTCTGTGGCAATATGAAAAAAGCAACTGTTCTTCAAAGCATCAAGACAGTAATACCCACTACAGACTCCTTGTCTTGCCAAAATAAATTAGTTTAAAAACCCCAAACCACTTTTTGAATGGAAAGAATATCTAATCATCCTTTTTTGTCCATTGGTGAAACAAGCCATGCCTGCAAGTTCATCCAATGGGTGAGTATTTCACCCTTTGTTAAATGGAAAAAAAGTCCAGAGATGGACTTTTAATGTCAAGTTAGTCGTGCAGAAGCTTAAATTTGAATTTCACTCAGGAGTGTGTTGTTTCAATGTATTTTTCCTTACAGAAAATGGTTTAAGGAGTCTGTTTTAGGCATTCCCTGCCAGTAACCTTTGGACACATTGCTTATATCATGGAAGTTTTCTGGTTCCAATCACAAAGTATATGTTTATAAAGATATGTAAAACTGGCCCACTGCACAGAAAAATTGCTGTGAAGGAATGGCCTTGGCACCTGCTGCTCCACTGCAAACAAGAATAGATGTGGGTGGTCAGTGTCTTTGCTTTTCTTGAGGAACCTGGGAGTGTTTGTGGAAATGTCTAAGAATCCTTCAGTTCATAAACGTTCCTCCTCAGAGTGCAGGAAACCTAAGGGTGAAGAGGGTATTACTGAGAAATAGAAACTGTGCTCCTCCCTCCCTGATAGGCACAACAGCTGAGCAGAAGAATGAAAAGTGAAACTACTCTTGTCACTGCAAGGTTTCAGCAAAGTCAGTGACAAACAGCAATTTGAAGTTTACTGAGTTTGAACTCAGAGCTGGCTCAGCTCCTAGGAGTTGTTGTTCTGCTCATCCACCCTCTAGCTTTCTGCTGATGCAGCTACAGCAGCTCAAACACGACTCAAAACACAGAGTCTGCAGGTGGTGAAAAGCCTGTCTGCAGACTGTGCTGTTGTGTGCCCACCACTGAAATAGGTATGTCCTTTCCAAGTTATTTCAGTTCAAAGTTGCTTGTTTATTAAACTACCTATGGAAATGTGTTAAAACATGTATTTATTCCTTTTTAAAGTGGTGTCTGAATTCCCAGCAAACTAGATAGAGACCTTTTATATTGTTAGCTTTGAGCTCAGATGGATTATGCTGATGCTAACTTTAATGCTACTAAATAGCCTAGTTTCCCCTGCCTTCTGCTTTCACAGAAGTTACTTTCACATTTATATGACACTACATGCTAACGTGGAGATAGCAAAATCTTCACTTGACACAGGTTATGGCATTAAGCCTAAGTATCATAAACGGAATTGAGTTGATTATGTTCCATCTAATAGAAAGACAGCCCTACAAAAGTGTCTGTAAAACCCAGTTCTGTAATCTTAAAAATACCTTGAAGAGATTACTCAGTCTTCAGGTGCTGGTGGCCTCTGTTCCCCTTCTCTCCTGTGACAGAGCTGAATAAACTGCCAAATATATTTCTAAGACGACAACTGTACCAAAAGAATGAGTGAGATGGCAAGTAAAATGAATGATAAATAACTGGAAAGCTGTAACGGACATAATCAATAACAGTGAAAGTCCGGAACTGGCTGTGTCTAGAAAGCCAGCCCTGAGGTTTATTAATTTCCAGTGTTCTGCACACCTGTGGCGTTGCTTCTCCTGTCATTCCCTGCTGTTCCCTCACATAATTCCTCAAAGCTTCTGACAGGTCTGAGTGACAGGATGGGGTGTGGAGCTTTTTGCTTTGTTCTCCTTGCACTCCGTCTCCACAGTGTTAACTTCAACAGCTGTTGAAGCTTTCTGGAAAAAACCCCTTTGATACCACTGATATCCTTGAGTTGCTTTCTGAAGCTTTCTTGCTGATCACCGTCTTATTTGAGCTGTTAGGTCTTCTGCTCTCTCACTCCAACCCTTTGTTTAGCTAATGTGCTTTGACGTGGTTTCCCAGAAAGTATTTAATCCTAAAACCAAAAAGTACTTAAGCACCGTGACATTGGTATAGATCTGCTTGTCTTTTGTCCCTTCCCCAGCCTGGGTCTGTTCTGCCTGCTGGGGTCGGGCACTACTCATATAGTACTAGCGGTGACCCATGTTGGGCTTTGGGTCTCAGACATTCTCTAAGAAACAGTGCTTCAAGTGACCAAGTGACCAAGACAATTGAAACTTTCATTTCTCTTTGTTTTCTTGCAGGTTTGTGGATGTGAATTGATGATGGTGTGGATCAGTAATGCAGGAAAGGGAACTGACAGAGCAAGGGAACTTCAGGGCAAACAAGAGAGGAGGCAGAACAGTAGGGGGAAAAAAAGACAATATCTTATTTAGATAGAGCAGCCAGAATATGCAGATTGGTGTTGGAAGCATCCTCCTGTACATTCAGCATGCACTGAAAAGGGAGAAACAGGTATTTATGCCAAACACAGGCTCAGCTCTGAGCCCACCTTGTTCCCATTGTTTAATATCTTCTGGTTACTGAAGATATGTCACAGCATTCTTGGGAGAGTAATGTGCATTGAATGTTCAACTTCCAACATAGAAGGGGAGCCTTAGTAGCACTGGGAATAGTTAAACATATGAAATTCTCTTCTAGGAGTAGAATTCATTCAGCTTCTCACCCAGGAAATGTTCATTTATGCTGTCTGCTCAGGCAGGCACCTCCTGAGGGCACAGTTTCAGCTGACGCATGTAACCAATCACATGCCATTCTCTGACAGCACTTGTTCTTTATCAACCCATTAAGCATGGGCTTTCAGCCAGTGAAAACATCGGATATTTGCCAAAGCATTTATAATTAGTAAGTGTTGTGGCAGAATAATGGAATCTGAGGTCTCAGAAACCATCAAGTCTCTCCGTTTCCAGCTGATAATCCCATGAAGACAACAAAATGGAAAGCGAAGAATACCAAATTAAAGGAGACAGAATGCAGTGTTTGGATTTACTGCAGGGTATCTTGCAGCAATCCAGACTCTTTCCAGAGTTTGATACTCTGCACCTGAAGACCTTTCAGAGAAGGATATTTTCTCCCCCTGCCTTGCCTGTTTTACAGGCATTACTGTGCCATCTTGCCTGTATCATTGGTTCCTGTCCTGTTCAGAAAGCTTTTTGTGTTTTGACAAGGGGTGCATTTAAGGAATACTTTCTAATAATCTTGAAATAGTTTGATATTAAGGACATGGTCACACTGTTGGGAGGGGAGGCAGACAGAGGGTTGAAGTATGTTTTCTCTAGGTGTGGCTGTGCAGATTTCTACTCTGTCTCACCATTTATGAAGTGAGAATCTCCTTCATTTGTTTTGGCTGATGATGTAGGACCTTTCTGGCCAGCTGTCAGCCACTTTCTGCTCTCAGGTATGGGATATCACCACTTTGTCAACCATGTTTTAGTTTTTTGTTCTCTTGGCATGCATTTGACAAGATTGTTTTGGTGTCCTCCATCTCTCGCAGCCTGTTTCCTGAGAACTAGCTTCCAAGCTTTTCACATTCTCTGGCTAGAAGTCATCTTCCCATAGCAGAAATTCTTCTCCCCTCATGTCACCGTCCATTTGGTATTGTGAGCCTAGCCTATACAGCTTGGATGAAAAGCTTTTCTGCACTCGACTTGGAGAGTCTGAGTGCTCCAAAGGTTCAGTCCATTAAGGCAATGCTACCCCTGTTGAGTCAAGTGGGTTGTCAGTATTTGACATTTGGTTTATTTTATATTTTTTGAAGAAGGGTGCAAAGAACTGAGGAAAGGACTTTGTGAACTTGTTTACTAGCAAAGAGGTTCAATATCTCCATTCTGTGAATAAAGAATCAAGTGACAGCAGCACGATTCCACATCAGCCTCAGCTGGTCTTCTGTGGGTCCTGGCAGCCCTTTCTCCCTGGCGTCTGCTGTACAGCCCTGCCTCTCCTCTCCTTTGCATTTATAGTATCACTCCTCTGACTGTGGTGAGGGAGATAATCTGCTTGAACTCTTAACTGAATGAAAAAAATATCCAAAATTTATTTCTTCTTACTTGCCAGACCTTTTAATTATAGAGCCACATGAACTTTACTGCTGGCACGAGAGAGAGATGGAGATGGTAGAACAGGCACAGGACCACATCATCTTGGCTGAGATTCACTTAAACTTCCGTGAAGTCTTGCTCAAGACTCTCAGTATGTCCCAGGCCCTGGTTGCCAGGCATGTTCTTTCTCTGAGCTACGGTCTTTACTACTACTGCTGCTTTCTGCTGCCTTCCTCTCTCTATAATGAAACCTATCATTTAGTTTGTGATTACTGCATCAGTGTCTGATTTAGTCCTTGTCAGAACTTGGTATGTGCACCACTGCTCTGCCTGTAGCCTCCTTTTTTTTTTTTTTCAATCTGTCATAAAAGTATCAGCATAGAAAGGGACAGGATTAACTCTGTTTGTAGTCTTGTGAAAGGTGCAGAGCAGATCTGTGGAATTTGCACTGGCTAGGGATGAAAACGGTGCTTGCAAGCAGTCTGTAATGGCATGATGACAATATCATTCCCATGGGCTGAGATCATAGGAAACAGGTTTCTTCTAAATGCCTAGAAGGGAGGAAAAGGGGTGCAGGGAAGGAGAATAGGACAACGCCTTCATTTTGAGTCTGTGTCCCACGTCAGAGCCAGCAGAGTCTATACTCATCTGCTTTTTGTTTTCATCTGGTTTGTTCTTTGGGGCATGAGGGACAGCTTAGAGAGGGAAGATACTAGCTCGGCAGATGCAGGTTATGTGGTCCAAGGGCTCAGTTCCAAGTGCAAAAATGGTCATTTCTCAAATGCTTATTTCTGCACTTAACACAACAGGCATGACTGGGCTGTGCAGTTACATTTAGACTTTTCCCTCTGAAGTCTGGGCAGTGTCTCCATCTGTGTGTCGCCCACAGAATCCAGGCCCAGTGCATTTGAAGTGCACTGAGGTACAGAGCACCCCCAGGCTATGCTGCAACAGGAGCAGCAAGTAAGTTGGAGTGAGCGCTGGGAGCACTGGAGATGTCTGGCAGGTCATATGAATGTTTTGTAAAATTTTAAATGCAGGAGTAGCGGCATGGGCTGAGTACAACTGCAGCACAGCAACGCAGGTGCTATCACTACAGGCCAGGCTTTTACCATTGTGCCTATAAAATTCACTTAGTGCTTTTTTTGTTACAGATGGGGTGAAGCTCTTCTCCCTGGTGAGCATTTGGCCCAGTCCTGGATGTTAGTGTAACTTCCGACAGAGCAAGCCCAGTTGCTATTTGTAGTGCTGTTTTATTTTCAGGGCTTGTGGGAGATTTGCATTAGCACACTTGATGGGAAGGCAGCATTGGACAAGAAAGAATTGCAGGGCTTTTTAGCAGGGTAATTTCAGTACTGGGCAGTGCTCTAGTCTGGATCTGATTAAGCTAGCAGAAAACTAGGCTTATACTTCTTGCCAAGCTTGTAGCTATACCACTTTAACCTTGATATAACCAACAGCCAAGTCAGAGGGGTAGCGCTGCACCTCTAGCGATAAACCTCCTTAGGTGCAGTCTGGGTGTTGATAGTATCAACGTGTACTTGCAAGACTGCAACTTTGGTGCAGCTGAACTGATCTCAGTGTTGGAGACCTGTTCCTCCAAACCTTTGTCCACTTCTCCCTCAGCACCAAATAGTGCTACTTCTATTCAGAAGCTTTCCCCAAAACTGAGAGGAAATTTATTTTTCCACTGTTTTCTTGCTTACCTGCTGATTGATTTAATGTGTTCCTTTGTGTCACCACTGAACTGTCTTACAGGAGCTTTGGGGGTGGGAAACCACGTGAGTTCTTTTGCATCTCTTTTGTACATGTTTGGCTGTTGAAAACCAGTGTGACCAGTGACAGTAAATGCCTCAGTTTCTGTTCATTGATTCTTGAGATGCTACAGCTCGGTGGAGTCAGTTAACTTTTAATGAGACTAAGTTTCACTTTCGGGTTCTTGGATTTACTTCATTTCCCTGATACAGTGAATGGTAGAGCACTTGTTTAAATATAACTTTTCCTTCTCAAGTTTTGAAACAGAAGTAGTAATCTGAAATCTTTCTACTTAGTTTAAATGAGAATGGAAATCTCATCCTGTGAACAAAAAACATGAACATATATTGTGTCTCTCTAATTTATCAAGTGTCAGCTAGGAAAAAGCAAATAAGCATAATATTTGGAGAAAGATACTATTACTGCCCATCTCTATGCTTCAGTTCTTTGCAATTTTAATGTGCTTTGGAACTTGTTGAAGTAAATATCTATATAACATGCAGTACAGCAAGCAAATAGCTAGAGAACTTAACCTTATACTGTAATGCACCATCAACAGCAAGCAGGAAGGGTAATTGTGAATTTCACTTGTATTCCGGTGTTTTTCTCTGCACAAATTCTTTGTGAATCCCTGGTAAAGAGAGCAACTACAAAATGAGGCACTCTTTTGAAACTGTACAATGCTTCTGGCGGTAATTCATTGCTATTTTTGTAGGAATTATTTTACCAGAAGTACAGATGGAGGAGGGAGGGATACAATGCTATATTATTCCCTCACAGAAAAGAAAAAAATCAATCTATTCTCATAAATAATATACAAAATTCTCAGCAAGATCTAAGTTCAATATACTTTAGATGTCACCAGAGTTCTAGGCCTGACTGGCCAAAGAGCTAGCTGGAGAAAGGCTTTATTCAGTTCAATTGCTGGCAAAATGTGGGGGGGAATCTGGTCACCCTGCCTGTCCTCTGGAGACAGGACAGTTTGTCTCTTTGGACAGCTGAACAATCAGCAGGCTGCTGCAGTAAGACATTTGGGGAGGGCAGAGGATTGCTCCTACCTATTTACTGTAGGAGACTGAGCAAAACAGCCAGGTGGGTGGACTTTAGTGGTAGGTTTTTGACCTTCAACTGAAAAGAGTGCTAGACTTGTATAGAAACAGAAATTGCGTAGTTTAATTCTAGAGTTGACGTTTAGTGGTTTAATTTACACTGAAAAAGGTTTAAAGGGCCAAGAGCTTTAGTGTTCAAATTAAAAATGATAGGAGACTTTGTTTACTGAGGTTGGGATTTTTTAACCTTGCAGGTTAAAAATCCAATCTTAGTTGCCCTATTTTAGATCTGCTTCACCCCTTTTCCTCTGTGCTTGCAGAGCAAGATAACTGAGCTACAGGTTGTTATGAAAAGGCCATATACAACAACAATACATTTAATGTTTTCTGGATAACTGGCTAAATCAAGATTTGAGTACATTCAAATGGCAAAATGTTGAAATTTTGGCTCTCTTGTACTTCAGTGCCTTTATCAGAAGTTTCATTGATTGCTCCATAGATTTGTTTCTGATGTTTGCTTTTAATTTCTGTCATATGTTGTAAAAGCATAGGGATTTAAATCTGGCAGTATAGGGAAAGTCAGTAGATCCTAGGCTTTCTGTCAAGTGTAGTTAAATGTTTCTAGTGATTCTGAGATTAATTGCCTGTGATGGCAAACTAGGAGCATGGGGACTTGTTAAATGGGCATGCATGTTCAGGTGTTCCTCACTGAGCCTCCTTTGAGTGCTGGTTTGGTAGGGGTTTTTTTATAATTCCTGAAGTAAGTCTGTTGCTACTGGTGCTGCTCCCCGAGTGGTTAATCTATTTTTTATCAACAGAAATTGTAATACAGAAAGTTAAAGTGATAGATTATTAATTTCCCAGAGAGAGCATCTAGGCCACTAACAGCAGACCTTACAGAACTGCATCTTTCTATGAGTTTGTCCTACATTTCTGAGCTCCACATCAAGTCTTGTGTAAACTCCTACCTAGAGGTATTTAGAACTCCCTGCCTGTCTCAGTATGTAGTGATCTAGCCTCCTACTGTTGTCATGCACATGTGTGCACACATGTATGCAAGAGAAACCACCCAAACACACCGCCTCAGCACTCTCCACCATCTTCACCTATCTTTATTTAGTTTGCTCACAGGGCAGGGAGCAGCATGTCCTATGACTAGTTAGAGTTAAGTGGATGCTGCTATTGCCTCCCAAATATGAGGTATGCCATCCCCAAAAAAATCTAAGTTGAGCTGTTTGTACTTTTTCCTCTGAGATTAGGTGGGTAGGGAAGAATCGTTTCCCCTTTTTTCACAACTGTGGGTCTTCAAAGGGCTGGGAGCAGCGGGTAACTCTGGTATTTCAAGCTTTGTAGCAAACTAGATTGGTATTGACCAACCCATTGAAGCCTTCATGGAATAGGAGGCAGAAGAGGCAGCCCAATAACGTCAACTTAATTTTCTCAGAAAATCAAGACAAAAAAGAAAGAAAAAAGTACTTTGCTATGTTTGCCCAATTTAAAGCAAGGGAGCAGTTCCACTGAATGTCCTGGCTGTCCCATGGAACCACAATTCTGTCTGCACTGTATTTCTCCTCCAGCTGTTTTTCTGTCCTAGGCACTATTTCTCAAGTAAGCTAACACCTCCTTAAAGAAAAAAAAAAAGGCAAACAAACCCCCCCTTATAATTTTCCAGACCTGAGTATGTTGCAGGTAGCTTTAATAGGAAGTGTTCTTTGTTTCAAAATTAAAGCCTCTTCCTTATCTCCAAGCTGCCAGGTCTGTGAATAATGGGTTTGTTTTTTTTTTCTCTCTACTAGAAACATTTTTAAAGCTATTCAAAGAGACCTTGGCAAGTATTTCTCTATTAGGCAATAACTAAATAAAGTCCCATCTTGCTTG
Source organism: Eurystomus gularis (assembly GCA_013400335.1). Classification (NCBI taxonomy): domain Eukaryota; kingdom Metazoa; phylum Chordata; class Aves; order Coraciiformes; family Coraciidae; genus Eurystomus; species Eurystomus gularis. Next base: position 125,126 of record VZZY01011674.1, on the reverse strand, counting down.
ATACTGTCCCTCCCTTTTCCCCTGAGTTTTTTATATCTATTGCTTTTTGCCTATAAATAACACAGAGAAAGCTAGAAAGGGAAACCTTTTTTTGAGAGGTGATACTGTCATCTGGCAGCTACCCAGTAAGGCCCTATTGTTTTAAGTTGGTGCTGAGCTTCTATGAGGAAAAAAAAAAAAAAAAAAAGTCTAATGCCAGTTCAAAAAAACCCCCAAACAACAACCACCCACTAAAACCCCAAAGCCTCAGTGCCTTGAGTTTGCTGTTTAAAGGGAAGGGATCAGGGAATATTTTATCTTTCTATATAAGTGGGCATGGACAGACTTTAATGCTGCAGCTGAAAGCACTTCTCAATCCCATTTATCAGTGGAGATCATGTAGAACTGTGGGTGGTATTTAGTGGCAGATAGATGAGAGCCAAGAAAACTGGCAGCCAAAGCACAAAGAGCAGTTCTCTTATTTCTGCCTGTGCAGCAAGCTCCGAGTGCTGAGAGTAGAAACGTCTCAGTACTCTGTGCATCTGCTTGAGTCTGAGCCTGCATCTCCATTGACTCTATGCCTCAGCTGCTTTTAACGCTGCAGTTAAAATGAGAAACCCAGTAGGCCAGTGAGTTTTATGATGTTTACCTATAGGTTATGTCTTTGATGCTACTGTAACTGCCTCTGCACTCAAAAATAATACAGCAGAAAACTTGTGTGCCTATGTACAGACCACAAAATATAAGTGAGTGTTGATTTAATGGTTGAAAACATAGCAGGTCTGCTTATTGACACTAGATCTTTTTACTTGCCCATGCCTAGGAAGTGAAGTTGCACAATAATCTGTTCTGGCCAACTAGACTTTTCCCACATCTTGTCCTGTTGTTTTCTTAGCTGCGTTCATGCTATTTTTCTAAAACAGACTGATCCAGTTAGTATTTCTTCATCATGTGTTAGGTTGCAATATTAGGATCATAACAATAGTGTTTTTAAAAACTCTTTAATTCAGAAACTCCTAATTAGAGTGAAATTCTCACAATGACCTTGTAAAAATGGCCTCTTTCCACCTTAAAAATGATAAAAGATGAAGTACCAAAGTAAATTACTACTTAGCTGGATTTTACTTTTTTTTCCCTCTTCTCTGCCTAGATATAATGCAATGGTATTAGCACTCAAACAGCCATAGTTTATATGTAAGGTAATGAGTTTGGCACCTTCTCTGGCCTCTCTATTACGTAGAAGCTTACCTTGGATTTTCAATTAGATATTACCATAGATATACTAAGTTGGGGTTTTTTTAATTATTTTGAAAAATATGGAGGGAGCAAATAGCACAATCCTACTCATCATTTTTTACAGGCTTCCAGCCTGAAAATAACTTTGTTTTTGTAGTTTGGACATAGCCAAAAGCTCATTGTAAACTTAGATAATAGTTTCTGTGCTCCAGGAAAGAAAAGAAAACTGAAGAAAACTTGGAATCAAACACTAAACATGAGGTTGATTGCTGGGCTAGATTGGGCATAGTCAAATAGTAATCCTTATTTGAACTTAAACTCCTTGTTCACTGCCCCATATTAAAACTCAGAACTCTGAAGCACAAATAAGGTAACATTAAATTTCTGCATTAAAATCCAATTAGTACAGCCATATGATGATATATGGCCCAGTACATGCAAACCCTTAATGAGTTCTGTAAAGCTCATCTCCAGTTCCCCCCTCCCGTACATCTTGCCCTTGATATGAAGGCAGCATTACACCAACTGTAGATGTTTCCATGCAGTCAAGGACCCTAGTGCTGTGGAGGTTTTCTGATTACGATGAATTCCTGGTTACATCTAACTAGAATCAACACACAAAAGGTGCTACTGGGGAACAAGGAGGCCATATAATTCATGCAACAAAAAGGGCCTGTATGAGTGTTTATATAGAGAGTTGGCTAGAGGATGATCCTGGCTAGCCAGAGCTATATGAACTGCTACCTCTTTTCTCCCATCTGTATCACCTTTTGACTGTACCAAGGCCATTCATACTCCAATGCCTATATCTTAAACACAGCAGTAAGATGTACCCCAGGTTCTCTTGCACTGTTTTGGCTCAAGGCACTTCTGGTTTGCACCAGGATGGGGGGAGGATCAGAACTTAGAGAGCTAGAAGAAGGAAATAATAGACTGGGATGAGAAGTGTGTGAAGAAAGGTAGGCTCATCCTCATATCCAGAAGGTCAACAATTTTGAGGGAATGGCTTGGGCTGCCACTTGATGTTTGAGCTAGAGATTTACAGTGTTAGTGTAATTGAAGGAGACTTACAGTGTTGATGGAATGTGTGTGGGTTGGCCTTAACAGTAAGGAATATATTCATCAAAGACTTTGTTAACGTAAAAATGACTTCAAAGTTAAATCATTGTTGCTGCTTCCTCCTTTCTGGTTAATGTCACCAAAATTCCCTAGGAAATGTTTCCTGAAGAGGGACTGTCAGCTTTCTGGTTCTGCTAATGGTTTTATTTCATATGAAATGAGTGGATAATGGCTTGCTCAGCTGAAGCATTTGGAAACACTGAAGTAGTATCTGACTCACCAGAAGGTGAAATTTGCTTTTCTTAATTGCTGTTAGGTAATAAAATGTGATTGTATAGGCTTTGTGACCAAACCCCCAGTCCATGATACACAAATATGGCAAGGCCAGGAAGTAGTTGGAGATTTAGACAGGCTTTTCCTGGAATGATAAGGAAACAGGTTTCTTTGTTAAAGCTGGTACAGCTCAGGGTTTTGTAATAGCGCACGATATTGCAAGGACAATGCTGAGACACACAATTACATTTTAGGAATACAAAGCCCTGGCTATTAAATAGAAATTGTAAGCTAGGACTAGCAATTGATTATAATAAGGTAAGGAACAAAAATAAACCAGACTTTTTGTAATTTCCCAGTAAGCCAGTAGCGTAAAGTCCCCAACAGAGAAATTTTCCTTTGTGTAAAGCAATGCCAAGACAGAGGAGCATTTCCTTCAGTGGCATTACAATCCCTCTCTAACAAGAAAGAGAGAGAGAAACTTTACCTGCTCACTTTTGAGGCTGAGCTCAGTGTAAGCATTAGGACTGGAGAAGGAAAAAGGTTCCTGTTCTTCACAGAATAAAATTAAATGCTCTGCATATGTTACAGTCTCCCTCAGGATCCTCCTGGCTCTCATAAGCTTCTGTGTCTGTTGGGGAATGAATCTTCCTCCCAGTATGTGAGCATTCCCTGGGCTCTGACTGCCCTTCAGAGGCTACACAGATGCTCCTGAGCTGTAACTTCAGATGTAATTGGGAGGTGGGGAGAAAAGGGGGAGATGAATTTTGAGGCAGGGGCCAATTGTCTTCTATTATTTTTCCTGTTTATTTTGGTTATTGGAAGTAAGCCAACAGAAGTCATGGAGAGCAATGCAAAGGATGTTTCTCAAGTCACACTTTAGGAGAGAGAGAAACAGTGCCAGAAAGAGTGCTGGAGAGTAGAGCACATGAGCCTGTCCAGCCTATATAAATATGAGATATGTATATGTGCACATCTGTCTTTTCAGCAAAGCATTTTAGCAAAAGCTGACTAGAGGGAAATTTCTGCAAGAGGACAGAAGGCAACAAGAAATCAGAGGGCAGTAAGATGGGGCAGAATGATTGAGAGACCAAGAAGCTCAGAAAGCTACTGAGAAAGGCTTTGAGAGAAATTCCCATAACTTCTCAAAGGCGGCTCACCTGCGTCCTCCAGCATACCACCATCTAGCTAAGCTCTGTGCTGTCAGTGAAATACCAATGAGGAAAGGGTAACCAAATACTACCTCAATGAATTTAAATTTTAAGTACATCCCCAGACCAGTATTTTGGGGATAAGTAATTACTAAGCCTAGACTCTGTGAGAGGCATGACAACATCCCATAGAGAAGATTTTACAAAACTCTTTGTACGTGTGTGCAGTCTGTTATGTAAGCTTATTTTTCCCCATCATGTAATCTGTAAGGTTTATATAGAGTCCTGAGAGCTGATAGCTTTGCTTCAGGCAAGCAGAGTAGGAAGTTGTCAGTCAAAACTGTTAAATTATTTGCTTCTCTTCTAGAACAGTTTCACTCTCCTTAATCTTCTTTCCTCAGTAGATTCGCTGAAAAAACAACTAACCTACTTCTAATAATCTGTTGAGTAGAAACTGGTGGATATAAACTACTAAGCAAAGTCAGTGGACAGCTTGTTGCAAACTGTATCTTACCATAAACTTGATAGTCTGCATTGCATTGAATCGGTTATCAGGAAGGAGCCTTTCAGCGTGGCAGCAGAGGTCTAGCTGCTTCTGTTCAAGTCCACGGAAAACTTCCTATCTAGCTTTCATTTTAATTATGCTAAACGCTGTTAGATATCTGAAGGAAGTTCTGTGAAATCAACAGGAGTTGCTTCCTCCTGACTTAGTGGGAGCTACGGTGTCTTGTTAAAGAAATCAGTGCAAACTGTGCAGTTCACACTAAGCTCAGGTTTTTGTTGTTTGAAATGATCTATACTGACCATAGTGCATTGCCAGACAGCTGAGCGCTGTGGAGTCTGCGCTGGTGTTTGGGTTCAGCACACCGCACAGTAAATTAGTGCCCGCTAAGGCTCATGAGGCTATTTCTCTTCTGCACGGTAGCTTGATGATTCTCTGACTGCTGTGTCTTATACTGTGGCTAGTCCATTATAATGTACTATTAGTCTATTATTGCCTCAAAACCACTCAGTCTGTGGCCATCCTTCTGCATTTAGTCCTTTAAGTCATTGACTAAAAAACTAGGAGACTGTTCAGACAATTGCAAAAAACCTTCTTTAATGAAGTGCTGATCATGGAGCAGCATTTTGATTAGAAAGTGTCCCAAGGAGACAAGTAGCTGTTGCATCCTGAGCCAGCTGCTGCCTCACATCTTTCTGCTGCCACGCAGCATGCTGTAAGGGATCTCTCCATTCCCAAGGACCTATTTTTGGTGCAGAGATATTTCCATGTTAAAGTTATTTAGCAGCTGGATGAAATTTCCCTGGAAATTAGAACAGTTTGGGCTTCTTATCCAAACATTTCTAGATATCTTTCAGATATCTCTATTTACATATTTTTGGCTTCTCAGACTGTGCAGCAGCCATATGTATTTTAAATTAAGTTCATTCTAAAGGTGATTATATTTTTTTATCTCTCTGAGCTTTTGTTGGAAGTACAACAGTTTTTTGAGAAGCTTAATAGAAAGTTTGGCACCACTGTACATACAATCAGGATATAAAACACTTTGTATGTGCTCTACTTATGGTGTGTGTCAACACCTACATGCATCTGCTCTGCTAGGATTGTGTTGTGTAGATATTACCATGTTGTTTAAATACTGCTGAGACCAAGCTATTTACAGGTGCTTTTCCTTGGAATTAGCAGTGTTATGTCATGTTTATCCTGGTATGTTACAGAGCAGAGCGCGCTACCAGGCAGTCTGCCATGAATGCTATAGAACAGAATAGTGAGTGGATATGATACAGCTCTTAGGATCCAAAGCTAAAATTCTGCATCAACCAAGATCAAAGAGAGGAAAAGGCGTATGAAAGCTGGGGGTTTAAACAAAACAAATCATCCTAAGACAAACAATAAGCTGTTTTTGAAACAAATGACTGTGTGGAACCACCCCCAGGATGCAGGATGTCCAGCAATATCAGACTGAAAGTAAATGGCAGAAGATTCATAGTTACCAAAACAAGTCCAAAACTGCATTGGCTATTAGCTGAAATAAATATTAACTGTACCATGCAAAAATATTTGGGCTCTATCATTTCTGGAAACTTTTTTTTTTTTTGTATAGCAGATATATGGGAAATTAAAGGAGTCCATGATGAATGGGTTCCTCACAGTCTCTCTATCTCTGATAAGAGAGAACTCTACATACAGCAAGTCTGGAGCTGTATAGCACTCTCAGTGTTTCCCAACAGATCCACTTTTACTGACTTTCTCAAAGTAACTTTGTCTCAGGCAAGCTTTTTTCATTCTTAACTTTTTTTCATTTCTTTACAGTTCATCATATCACTGAAATGAGTTCTCATCCCCTGGGAAGAAGAAATTTCACTGCAATTCAGACATAGTAGTGTGTAGCGGATTCAGAGGTGCCATGTCCTACCAGCCCAAGAGACTTCAACCAGTAAGTGTGTTTCTTGTTAAATATTGCAGTGTAAGTGGTGTGAAACATGACTCACTAGGATTTTTTTATGTCTCCTGAGTGCCTGCTAGACGCTGCCATCTTGTTAAAGCATCTGCCTTTCTGCATTCTGCCTTCATGCACTTCCAATGGAAGTCACACGACATAGACTTTTACAATCAGAAACTCCTGTCACAACGAGAATGAGAAAATCCACTAGTCCCAGCCACAGCATTCACTCACAGATTTTCTGTTCATCCTTTTCTTTATAATGGTTTGATGCTGTACTATGTAGACAGGTAATTTTTATGGTTGAGAAAGAAAATACATACATAAATAAGATGTTTACAGGTGAATGGATAATTCATTTAATTTCTGTTACTCTGTGCTTTTGGATTCTGCCCTTGCCAGGAATGAAGTGTTTAAATACTGAATTGAAAACAGAGCTCAAATTGCTGTTCTTTTGTTTATGGACTTCTACTTGTACACGAAAATTAGCTTTTTAAGGTCATGGAGATATAGTTCCACTACTCAGTCCACCTCAAGGTCTGCTCATCGAGCCTGCACATCAACGACTTTTCTATGAAGCTGTCTTCTATCTTATTGGAGACAGTGTAGAAAGCCTTACCGAAGTCTAGACAGACAATATCTACTGCTCTCCCCTCATCTAAGGCAGTCAGTTCATGATGGAAGGTTATCAAGTTGATCAAGCATTACTTCCCCTTGGTGAATCTAAGGGGATTCTTACACGCTGCAGTTCTTTGGATAAGTGTTAAGACTTTATAGGATATATTGTGATGTTACTGTTGGGAGAAGGAAAGCAGGAACAGAGATCACTGTCTGCCTGAGAATCTGGAGTCTGATCCCAACTGACATTACCATATGGGAACCAGACATTTTTGCTAGGCTGGGTTTCTTGAAAGGGGACAGTTCAGGTGTTTGTATGAGGTGTTAAAGATACACATTAGTAAAATAGATTATGCTTTCTGTTTATGCCATGCCATTGTCACCATCTTCTGTGCTAAATACAAGCTGGTCTCTGAAACCATGACTTCTGCAGCTTCCCACATTGGTCTCACTGGTGCAAAAAAGCATTGTGGTCTCTAAAGAAAAAAGGAATTTTATGGCTGTATCCTTGAACTGAGGAAACGAACACTCAAATTGTTTAGAAACCTATGGGATCAGAGAGACCTTGGCTGGCTTTCCTGCAGGAGGCAGCATTTTTCTCCTCCCAGTGCAAGAACAGGAGAGATACTCTGTGTCCTTAGCTTTTCTGCATTCTCAGTCACTGCTGCCCTTCAGTGCTTGCCATGGTGCCACCTGCATGGCCACAGTACACTCCTTCACCCTGGTGTCTTTATCTTCCACTTCCCCTTTCCCCGCTGCTTGCTCATCAAATCACAGAGCTTCTGCCTTGGTCAAATATTGTTAAGATCACATTTCTATTAAAACTACTGTTGCTTTTAAGAAGTGCTTGAAGAAACCTTAGAAAATTCTGATCCCTTCTCGGAAATGAGACTGAATAGCAGAAATGCTTTCAGTGGCATCGTTTACTCCTGTGCTGCAGCATCAGTGCAGCCACCGTGGCCTTGCAGGGTTGTAAGGACAGAGCATTGCACAGCTGTGAGAACACTGTTGTATCGAGTTGCATCACACAAAATAAGCAGTTGCATTTTACAAGGCTTCTCACTATGGCTTACTTTATAGCAGCTCAAAAGTGTAACCTGAAACGTTTTATGAATTAAACTTTCTGAAGGAAAGGACAAGAATTCACTGGAGAACATTTTTAATGTCCCGCTCCTAAAAGCTAGTAAATTCTCTGCATCTAAGCTTGGGTTATACAGCAAGGTGTAGAGCTGTACAGAGAAACATGAGGCGTGGTGACACAATGTTCTCCCAAGTGAAATAATTTTGCTTGAAAGCAACCTCAGAAGCAAGTTTTTCAGCACAACAGTGGATTGTGTAGCGAAAACTGTTCTACAATGCCATAATTCCATGCAAGGGCTTCACCTGAAAAGAAACTGCCTTGCAGCTGGAAAAGTATAGCTGCATGGTTTCAAAGAGACAGGGGAAGATAACCAGAGGGAGGTCAGCTTAAGAGAAGTCTGGGGAGGAGGCAAATGCTAATGATAGGAGAAGAAAGGTAGTGTTAAAGACAAATGAGTAAGGGCCCTTAGGTTTCTGTTACAGTCCTAACCACCAACACTGGCTTTTGAAAGGATCACTTTGTTTCTACTTGGCCAGAAATGTTGACCTTCACAGGGGCCTCTTCAGGCACAAACCAACAGTCATCTGAAGCAATGGACTAATGGGACAGCAAAATTATGCTTTGCATGAGCAAGAGTGTGTCTGTGTGTGCAAGAGAGAGGAGGAGGGAAGGACCCTTCCCTTACTTCTTGGGGGGGAAGCAATGCTTGCAGTGAGGAGGAGGATGAGAGTCAGAGGAAGGACATTCGCCTCACTTTCTCTCAAGCTGCCTGATGATGGTTGATCACATGGTTGATACTGGGAAGGGCAGATGCAGGCAAGGCTGGGCATGCAGGCTGGGGGACCTTTCCAGAGGCAGGAAAAACTGGCTCTGTGACAGTGCTCTCAGTTTCCAGGGAAGGCTGAGCCTCAGAGTTTTTCTGAAGTGCTGCCAGATCCCTGACTAGATTCAGATATGGTGCAAGTATGTTAATTTAACACATAAAATACTTATTTAGATTTTATTGGTATTTACACAGCATTTTCCAACACAATTAGATATACCTGCAGTGACTAGTGGTTTATTGTGGTATGTGTGGGATGACCCATGATCTCTGTGTATTAGTATTAACATTTATTGATGGCCTATGACTGAGCCTTTCACTCCCAGAAACAAGAGATATGTGTAAGCTTAATTAAGAAACTAAACAAGCTGGTAGAGATTAAATCCTGGGAATGGTGACTAAAGGCTCTGAATAAAAAGGCTGAACCAAGAACAAATCTGGGGCTTCAACTGTGAGTTCCCTCCATGGTTGGTAGAGTGGCGAGTCTTGAGGAAAAAAGTCTGATGGTTCATCAAATTACTGAATGGCTTGGAGTGTCTTTGGCTTTGCAATGTAACAGTAACTTGGGATGTAGTGAGAAATAGTGCATTAATCCCCTCCCTGCTGCCCTCCTTTCAGCAGGAAAAAACACAATGTCAATCTTGTCAAGAGAAGCTGCAGAGCATAGGTGACAGGCTAAGCAAAGATTACACAGCAAGTTCTTTGATTTTTGTGCTGCTTCTCTAGCTGCAAATGGAGGTCAGAGCAAAAGATGACTTGCTCCTGAAGAAACCAGCTGTGCAAAGACTGTGGGCCACCTCCTGTTGCGTGATGAGGGGCCAGCACTGACTCAACCCCCCTCCTGGGAGCTTGGATTGTTTGCAAGGAGAAGTTTGTCAAGCCAGCGCCTAGCCTAGCTGCTCCCATCTGGAAACCTCATCTGAGCATGAATGCTGGAGCTACATTGGTCTTCCAGGCCAGTGAGTTAGATTTATGCCTGCTCTGCTCTGCTTAAATTTACTGTAGTTATTCAAGGACAAGTATGACAGCAGTATACACGGCAGAGCTGAACATCGATTTTGAGGATGGGGGAACAGGGAAGTGTGGAAAGGAGGAGGGAAACTTGAGAAGGAGCCTCTTTCCTCCATATTATCAGGAAGATGATAGTGACCCCTTGCCTAGTGGATCAAGGACTGCTAGGATTAATGAGGCTTTTCTTCTGCTACACTCCACAAGTTAAAGCTTTCGTTTTCAGGGGTGTACACATAATGCTATGAGTAGTTTTTCTTCATCTTACCATTAGGCATTTATGAATCTACCATACCAACAATGTGCTCTGTAGTTTTCTCACTGGTTCAAAGCCTTGGCCCCTGTTGGCACCTCTTCTGAGCAAGGAAAGCACCGGCCTTCATTGCAAGGCACACAGTAGTCACAATTCCTGACAAAGTCCACTGTCTGGAGCAGGGCACAGAGGATGGTCCTGGTTTTGCTGTGTGTTGGCTGCAGTCTGCAGGGAACGGTTTGTTTGTGGCAGATGCAGAAAAGACCAAAAACTCCCTTCTCCTATTTCAAGTTAAAAATCCAGCTTCATTTTTTTTTTCTCTGAATCCAAGCCCAGCAAATGAAGAATTCTGGCCAAGATGCTGATTTTTACCCACTGACCACAACTAACAGTAGGAACAATAGACTAATGGTCCTCTGTGATACCCAATCCCAAAAGCCTGTAGTCTCTTCCTTATTTTTTAACAAGCGTATTTATGTGCTCCAGACCTGATCCACAGGAATTAAAACAGCATCAGCTTAAATTCAGGTGGTGTGAGTATGAATGACTTTGTCTGAAAAAAAACCAAAATTTGCTTAGATTTCTAAATATACTTTACCAGCCAGCTAAATAAACCTTTCTTGCAGGGGAAAGGAGGGGCTTCAACACACCCCATCCCCCAACACAGGCACAGATCTCCTGTCACGTGAATGAAATAGGCTTGATGCCCTGGTGGTAGAGATCCCAGCTGTTTCAGGATTTTCTTTTGGGTGGGAAGGGACTTGCAAAGCAGTCATGTTTGTGCAGGGATATATTATGTCAAGAGCAGGGAGAAGAACTCAGTGTTTGTCCTGGCATAACAATGACTTGGCATGGGCTCAGTTCTGCTCAGCAGCTTCATTTCTGGGGCCAGCCTGTAAGCTTGGGAGGAAAATATCTAATCAGCTGGTTCAGCTGCTGTAGGGCTGTTTCTTTTTAAAAACTGCCATCAAGTTATAACGTGATCTCCTAATGAAATAACAACTCCACCCTTAATTCATAATCTAAGGACACAGAGACTATGATGAGTCTTATAAATAATATTCATAAAATCATTTACATGTGTCATACAACTGTGTTGGAGATTGCTAAGGCATTGCCCTCCTCTTGAGAGGAAGAGGCTGAGACAGGGTTTGAGTGTGCATGTGGTGTCACAACAGGGAGGTGTGACACATAAGGGTGTTCATTCGCAGTCATTTTTTTGCATCCCAGTCACCTGAGCTGGAACAGTTAGAAAACTCCATAAGCTGAGTTCACTGCACAGCAGTTTCAAGGGCTGTCTGTACAGCATTCTTTGATTTTTTTACTTATTTCCTTTTCCAATAATAATAAATAATTTTTTTAAAGTAGAAGTTAAGAGATAACTGACATTGCAAGCATTAAATTAGCAATAATGGTGAAAGTAGGAGTGCCAGAAATGTGGAGTAGAGAGCAGGATACAACAGAGCAAACAAGCTTGAAAAAGAGTCAAGCAACAGGAGGTTTACAACATCCTCTCTCAGTTTTGCTTAAGCCTGTCTGTACATGTGATCAGTGAAGGTAACTTGTGACTCTAAGCAGATACTCACAGCAGTATGCTACAGGGCAATAGTAAAATTGCTTCCAGCTAATTATCAAAATGGTGTCCTTTGTTGACAAGAGTGCCAGTAGTGGGAGGTCCCTGAGTCACTTTTGCCATGTTTTGCTGGCTCTGTTCCAACATTATTCAGGGAAGATTTCCTTGCAGAGCCCTAACAGCTGTGCTGGGGTATCATTGTGCAGCTCCTTGCTCATTTGTGGCTTATTTCTAGGCCTCCTCTTGGGGCCCAGTGTTGTCATAACTGATGCATTACTAAGACCTCAAGGTTTAAGAAAAAGAGAACTGAATTTCTTATTCCAGACCAGTTTTAATCCCTGTAGAAACAAAATATTCTTCTCTCCCCCACAGAATAAAAAGACTAGCTACTGAGGATCTGCCAGGTAATATGTCAAGCTGGGAGCTGATGAGATCACCTGAAGGGGATATTTGTGTGTACCAGCTGCAGCAGAAAAGAGGAGGCAGCTCTGTGTATGCCTGTTAATGGCTTTCCAAGGAAAAAAGAGATCATCATTATCTGAAGGGACCACCTAAGGAGCAGAATGTTGGCACATCTTTGTCATGAGCTTGGAAAACTTTTCAGAGGAGAGGACAATGTTAGGAATAGCAGTTTCCCTCAAAAGGAAATTCAAATTCCTATCAATCACATGTTCTAACACAAAAATTGAAGTAAACCATATGCCTCTCCTACCCATGTTTTCCTTCTTCATCTTTTTCCATTGTTTTTCAGAGGCCAAGTATTCCTCAGGCTACTTTTTCTTTGCTTTTTCCTTCAATTTAATTGATTCATCATTTTCTTCTTTGAAACAGCCTCCTTCTTCCTACCCCTTTTTTTTTTAACCACCTTTCTCCTTTCCTTCTCAAAAAGAGCAGCCAAAAGAGCTGGCACTACCACACAGTGCTTGCTTCTAGGGTAGGAGAGGCCGCTGGACTCTAGGTTGCAGGAGAGAAGAGGTGGGATTCCCCTCTCTGGCCATTAGCAGCTTACAGCATGGACCTGTGTACCCTAAGCTCTCTTTAGTCAGCGGAGAGAAATAAGCGTTTTGAGGACACAAATGGCCCAAAGTATGTTAGATTGTGCTAGATTATGCTTTAGATTGAGATGAAACACATCTAGACTCTTTAGTGTCCAGGTCAATCAGGGTTGTGACTGTGTTTAATCAAGGCCTCACTCTTTGAATACTACTGACTTAACGATCCGTAAAGTGGAACAAAGCTGTGATTTTACTGAAGACTATAACTTGGTTAGAGTTTTACTTTGGCTACAGCAGGCTTTGGCTTTGTGCTGTGCTCTTATCCTATTTTACTTTTGCCTTCTTTTTTAACCTTTGGGCTCTTTTGCAATAGGAAGTTGTGTCATTTCTTTAATTGGCAAGGGCTGGTCCAACATCTGCAGCCACAGGGATCGGAGCTGGAGTTCAAGAAGACCCCTCTCAGTACAGGCCACAGCTTCCTTTGTCCAGAGATCAGCTAACCCCTCTCTTCCCAGAGGGCTGCTGCTGGTTTTAGGAAGAAAGCGACAGAGGATGTCGAGTGCTCTACTCTTTGCTTAGCAGCAGTTTCCCCGTGCTCACTACAAGAGGACACTAGAAAGGTTCCCTGCATCAAAACAGCCCTCTGAGCCGTGACAGGTAGGAGAGGCGGTAGGCAGCTAAGTGGCCAGGGTTTGCCCCTGGTTCTTTCTCCTTGAGGAAAGGTGAGAGTACATCACCTAGAAGCATCAACAGGTCATGTAGTGCCCAGAGCACTGCAGTGGGGTAAAAGTACTTGAACTTGGACAAAGCAGAAGGCATGAATGAATGCTCGGCAGAAAACCTGCCTAATGCAGTGACTTTGGCAATGTTACCAGGTCTCTCCATTTCATTAAGGAATCATAGTATTTAGTTATATAACAAAAACAAATCCCCCAAACAAAACCAAGTTTTTATCAAGGAGAAAAAGCTGGCAAATACAAACCATAAAGTCTGAGAGTCTAGACCAAAAAAGCTGTTTGCCAGCAGGATCCTGTAGAGTTTCACAATTTTACTCAATACTTTCAATTTCTAGGGTCCAATTCAGAGGTTTAGAGCATTCCCAAGCCTGTTTTGTTGAGTGTTAAGACATACCAAGATCACCCCATGATATTTTCTGTCTCACTCCTTTCTTTATCCCATTTTTTTAATTGCATCTCAAGTCTGAGGTCACCAGATGCAGCTGTGCTTGCTTTTGCACAATTAATGGACTGCAGATTAGCACAATTGAAACCATTCTGCTATTATAATCCATGCTGATTTTTACCCAGCAACATTTATATTAATCAGTTTTTCATTCCACAGCTTTACCAAATTCTTCTTTTGCAATGCACTTTGGATTCTACCATGTGTGATTTCCCCATATGAACATCCTGACTTATAAAGGGAAGGATTCTTCTTCATCCTCTGTGATCCTCTGCTTCAGTGATGGATTGGGTTTATAGCCTTTGTAAGTTGAGGTGCTGGTAATGTCCTTGGAAGAAGAACCCATGTGTCTAGTTCCATGCATGACAGATGAAATGATAGGATATCTGGTTATTAGTTTTCTTGCACACTTCTGGCTTTTGGTTCAGGATATACCCAAGGGAAAAATGCTGTTAAGTCATCATTATGGTGACAGCTTCATACATCTGCTCACTCTGGAGGCGTTTGCTGGGACTCCCTGCTCTTTCACCTCTTCCTGAAAGGCAAGAGGGTTGCACAGTTGGAACTGCCCATAGCTAGCAGGCATGGTGCTGGTTTAGCAATGTGCAAACTAGTTCATGTGTGTTAGACCGCAGGCATGAAAATGGCCTGCACCTGTCAGAGCATCAGCATTTAAATAAGACATGATGGTTCTGATGCTGTGCAGGGTACTGTGGGATAGCGTTTCTCAGCTTGTCAGGTAGGATTGCAGGAACTTGGATCCATGTTAGCCCAAAGTTTTACAACTTCCAGAGTGCACTGCTGGAAAAGTGTCATGCTGTGATGATGTGAAAAAAACATGCATGAGAAAGAAAAGCTTCTCAATGCAAACTCCTTTGGTTACATCTTCTCTCCTTTCACTTCCTTCCAAGCAAACACAGAACAGCAAGTACCACAAAAGCAATTGTAGTGCAGAGAAGCTGCTTATAGTTCTAGCTCAGCTGAGTAGTTCAGTTCTTCCTACTGGTGCATTCAAGCTAAAGGAGAAGCTGGTGCAAAAGATATGTTTTCCATATCCTCAGATTTTTGGTGGTTGCACAGACTAAAAGTACATATAAGAGAAGAGGACATAGTCTGAAACCAGGAATGACTGGCTAAATTTGAGGTTGTAAAGTGACTGAGTTTTCCTTGTGTCACTGGGGAGGAGGCACAAGGACAGGCTGTGTCTGTTAGAGTCCTTTGTCCAGTTACATTTGGGCTTGTGGGTTCAATTTTACCTCCTAATAGTTAGTCCTGCTTGCAGAATTTACTCTGCTCCTACTCACAACTGCCTTTTCTCTATACAGTTTTTTAATTATGTGGAAACACTCTAAATATGAAAATAAGTTAACTCCTACTCTCTATGCTACTAGCAAAGCTGTGGCTGGCATACAGAGGCAGCCTTGGAAGTATTCTGTTCTGAATCGCCAGCTGTTTTTCCCAGGAAACATTCCTGGAAGAGAATATATCAAGAATTTCCTGCAAGATGTTTGTCTAAATGATTTAGCACACAGTGCGTAGGATATCTTTAACCTTGTCTCTTAAGATTGCTGTAACATCTAGTAAAGGGCCATTGCCTGCACAGAGTGTACTCTTCTGGCTGAAGTTCTTGTTAGTACCAGCCGAGCTCAGTGTAGCTTGGGAACAATCTGTGTTTCCTGTAGGTCATACTCTGCTGCCTGTGCTACAAAGGCACTCACATGCTGGAAGCTCTAGCCCACTAGGGCAGCTTGTGGCTACCCAGTGCTTTTTAGTTTCTGGAATTTTCTGGATCACCGTGAAAGGCCATAGGGAATGCTGTTGTAAACAGATGTGCAAATGGCTTTGAAAGCGGAAGATCAGTTCCATGCTGATGTGGATACGCAGCACTGCAGGCAGTGAAGAAAATGTTCTCTGAATGACAGTCTCTGCCACAGTTAGGAGTGGGACACAGGAGTGAGGAGCATTGAGAAAATTTTAGGGTTCAGGTTGATGCTAGCCAGTTAAAGCAAAGTATTCTCCCAGAATAGTTGAGTCTGAAAGTGAAGTGCACAAAAAGGTCATTGATATGTAAAGGATCTTGCAGTTGCCCAGGATGCGGGAAAATAAATGTGGTGGTTGTTTTTTTTTTTTTTCCAAAGATCATATCTCATCTTTAATTCTGCATGTATAAAGCCTTTTGCTTTGTAGTTTAAACACACTGGTACCAGAAGTTAAAAGGAAAAAGCTGTTCTCAAGCAGAAGCATACTTGCATAAGAGGAGATATATTATAAGTATGAAGCTGTTACCCCTCTTAGTTTCTACATCTTGTTCTAGAATAGGGACTGGTGTCCATCTAAAGGCAGAAATCCTTGTTCATTATTGTAGGGTTATAATGAAGGGAGACCAGCAGCATCAGATCATTAGAAATGCACTGAGCTAGAGGTGCTATAGGCTGGACCAGTTGATTCCAACTGGAGTGGAGAGTGGGCTCTGTATTGGGGCATATACTGGTGTAGCTATTTTGATGAAGTAATTGTAGCACTGTAAAACCAGGCTTGATTATGCTAATAGTTAGTGTGGAAATTCATTAGTAGTGGCTGACCCTGTAGAACAGTTTGTGCTTCAACTCCCAGTTGTTTTTCTGAATTGTCATCTTGTAAGGTTTATGAGGCTGAAAGTCAAAGACGAGAAGAACTTAATGTATTTTTCATGTAGATAGACTTTTGGTATACTCTTATCTTTGAGACAACTAAATGGGTTTAAATGTTCGCTTGCTATTTTTCCCCTCAAGGCACATGGTGGATTTCAGTTTGTTGCTGTGTTAGGCCTAGGTTAAAGCCATAGGAAAGGAGTAAGATACGAAGCTGTTAGGAGACAAGGCAGAGAGCAGTAAACTGAAGAAAAAGGAGTGTCCCAGCTGAATGACAAGTCTGTGCTAAAGTCTCTCTTTTCACCCACAATCAGGTATCTGACTTGCTCTTTGCTAGTTGGTAGTCTTGTGATTAAAGGAGCGGTTTGGCTTGAGAATAAGATTTAAGATCCTAGGATAGATTAAGCCTTTCATAACAAGTTTGATCTCACTGTGGCAGGGCTGATGCCTGCTCTCCACACTTAATACCAAGTAAAGAGGTAAGTTTTATAAACAGTGCGTTGTTTGCTAGTGTCATTACTTTTACCCTAAAACAATAGCCCCTAGCACCTTACTTCTGAAGACCTGCTGCTGCTGTCAGGCATAGGATTCTCTTCATCAACACACAAAGCCATGTGTCCCTGAAACAAACAGCTGCTGCATGTGTGCTAGTTGATACCGTTTCTGGTATCAGCAAGTCTGTAGTCACACCAGAAAGTGTAGGTGACTACCCTAAGTAGTGGATACTGGGATGAAGCCAAGAGCTGTGCCTGTCTGCAGCTGCTGTGGAAACCTCTCACAGTTTACACTTGCACACAAGCTCTGCAGTGTTCTGCGCTCCCTAGCAGCAATCTAGGAACTGGATTTGGAGCCACGTGTTGTTTCTAGCATATGAGCAGAATTGTGCCAAAATCTTTTTTATGCTTAGAGCTGGACCTCAGAGCTCCCTCTCCACACCCAGTTTTGAAGGTTGGTTCTTGAAAAGAGAAATGACTAAAAGAAGAAGAAAACGTTTTGCTACCTGTATGACTCTTGGCAACCTCTTGCTTGTTTAGTTGCAGAGCATGTTCAGCAGATGTCACTGAGTTTAACCTCAGCAGGCTACTGTATGAAATTGTGCTTTAGAGTCCTGCTAGATGTATGCACGTTGTCTTCTGATACAGTTGAGCATCCCAACATAACATTCCAGAAATCCATTTAACTGGACTCTAATACTCAATAATCTTTTCTCCACCAGAATCTTTTAAATGTCACTTAGATAATACCCAGCCCAAGTTCAGGGCTGTTTGAGTGCCCATGCTCTCCTAAGTCTGGGCCCTTGCGACAGAAGAGTTCTGTTATGTTCACCTTCTTCCAGGACTCTGCAGCATATGTTCTTCTTTTATACTAAGACAAATAAAGAACATTTTTAGAATAATAAAATACGAAAATGTTTATTCTAAAATAAATGCAGAAGAATGGGACTCCTTGTAGGGTTCATAAATAGGAAATCTTACTGAGTATTTTCAAATTAATATCAGATTCCTTCTCATCTCAGACCAAACTGTATCTAGTAAAAACGCCCAAGTAAACTAGGTATAATAGCTTTACAGTGGCTATTCCTGGAAGCCACTTCTTCCTTACCTGAGAACTTTAATTTTTTCTATACCTTCTTTCTTATTTTCTTCTCACCCCTATTCTGACCATATCTGGACATTATTCTCTTTCAGACCCCTCTAGCTTTTTGCTCTGGGGTTCACTGCAGATACTCTAAACTCAGATCTCCCCTTTTTCATATTATCAGTCTCTTCAGACATTTCTTTTTTGCTTCTCTGGACCTATGTGCATTTCCCCTGCTCTTAAAATATTAAAGCAGTGTCCTTTTAGATATGTTAGCTAAAAGTACTGTATATTCGTTTCATTGACTGTTTTCTATAAAAAGCTGTTATAAATATAGCTTTTTCCAAAGGAAGTATAAGCAAGCTAAGAAATTCAGATCTGTCAGATATAAATATAAATATTCACCTATATTAAACATACTCAGGAAGCTGTGAATAGGAGTATTTACCATGTGAGTCATTTCATTTTGTGATTCACTGGAGCTAGACTTTGGGCAGGTTTTCTGCTTAATGTGATCTTGATACTAACTGAAGTTGTATGTGTTTTTGTCAGTAGGAGTGGCTCAAACAGAGTGTAACCTAGAGTGAAAAGAGAAATGATGTTCAACTTGTATGTGGAATAGCAGCCGGATTTCTCCTTCTTTCTAGCATGCTTTCTGCTGCTTTTTCCAGTAATTTTAACTACTAGATAGTGTTGTTCCTCTGCGACACTTTCCCAAACTGGTTAGGCTCACTGCTATTGAATTATTTTTTCCTTTGGAGATGCTGAATTCTTCTTTGCTTACTCTTCTATTGCTCATCAATCTCTCCCCCAGACCATTCATCCTGATTATTGGTTACTATTTATCATAACAGGAGGATTTGTTCAGAAGAGGAAGGGCTTCTAGTCAAGAGGAGTTTCAACCCACAACTGGTAGATGCACATCTGAATGAGCAGCCAACCAGAATTAGCACCAGTTAGCATACCCCCCACATCTCACCCACAAGCTGGTTTGACTGAATGCCTGCTGGGTGGTTTAAGTATCCACCTGGCTGAAGAACTTGCATGGGACACTCAGTGTGTGTGCACGAGCTATAATCTGAGGTAAATAACTTCCTCTTCCAAGATAGGTGAGTGGCATGAGTTCTGATGGGCTCAAAACTAAGGCAGTGCAGTGATTTATTTCTGAATATTCCTGGTAACAAGGCTTGAATGAAATGGTCTGTCCTCTAACAATGAATAAATTATTTCCTTCTTCCTATACTCAATCAACATATAAGCATGTAATCCACCTTTGAACCTTGTTATTTGTTGCTAAGATGTGGACTGTGTCTCTACCTGTTGCCAATTCCTGTAATTTCTTTTACAACGTTGAAGTGGCCTGTTAAGGAGTGACCTGAGATCTGCCACTTTCCATCACACTGAGTCAGTATGACAGAGAATAGGTTTTTTCCAGTCTAGCTTTTTTTGGTCATAAAACAAACTCTTGTTCCATTTCTGACTAGTTCTGGTGCTTAAGTCCAGAGCTTCCTCTCTCCAACCAGTGACCATATAGATCTCCAGAAATGGGTAAGAGTTAACTGGAAATGGTGATTAGAACAGGGAATTTGAATATAGGAAGAAAGTAAAATGTAAGTCAAATGGATACTGCTTTTGAACATCAGTGAAGGGGGCACTTATTCAAAATGCTTGGACTTTGAAGCACACTGGATAGAATCATTCAATGAGGTATGAATTTTGGATGTGGGCTGAAAATAGCTGAGCCTGGAGAAAACTGAACTCAAGTCCTGGTTAAAGACTTCAGCTTAAAATCTGTATTTTAAAAGCTTCCATCAAAAAGCATTTCAGCTCTGCCCCAGTCAGACTAGGCTGCAAAATATGGGGATAAATTTTGTTACTTTCTGTGTTGCACATATCTCCCAAGTAGGGGGGAGTTCTCGGCATGTCAGGACTTTGCAATGAGAGTATTGCTTAAAGGAAAGTTTCATATGTCTGGATGTGCTTCAAAATCCCCCTGGATTTTGAGGAGAAACAGTATTTGTATCAATTGGTGTTCTCAATGATCATCACAGTTCTAGAAAGCTGCCAGCTGAGGTGGCTTTACAGTCCTGTGTTTTGCAGAAATTGACACCAAGAGTGATGCTAGCTTAGTTTACTGAGCTCTAAGGGAGCTGTTTTGGGACCTGGAATTCCTGCTCATCAGCCGCATACTTCTGGGCTAAATCATTGTCTCACCAGATTGTTTTCAATTAAGCTATTCTGTCTCTAATGGATTGTGGGCAATGTAGAGTAATTATGGTTTGAATGAACAGACACCCAACTAAGTGACTTATATCTCTAGCTTTATATGTATTTCTGATATCAGATAATACAATCAGCCTACGCGTAAGCTAAACAGAAGTTTGCTGTTTCTTTCTCTTGTTCTCAAGCCTAATGCTTGAACGCTCCACCATCTGCTTGGCAAAAGTGAGTTGAAGTGGCTGTTCTCTCCCTGGACACCATGTCTAGAACACAGCCTTGTTTCTCTAGATTTACACAAATATTACTACAATAGTAAAGGCACTTGTAAGTCAGATTTAGCCTGCAGGACACTTGCTTCTGGTTTGTCATTTCTTCCCACAGAAGACATTGAAAGCCAAATAAAAGAGCAGGTATTACCTGGGCAGCCAAACAGCACCATGATAGGAGATAAACACAGATCCAGGGTGCTTGCAGCTGCCAAAGGGAAGGAAGGAAATGTAGTGCAGGTAGTGTAGTCAGAGCTACACACTCTCCGTTGGACTATTCACGTAGAACATAACTGTACTCTAAAAGGAAAAGAAAGCTCATGTGCCCCTTCTCTGACCAAGGTCAAGACATATTTTTCCCTTACTTATCAACCCTGCAGCCCTGACAGAGAGCGAGTTGTGTCTAAAATCCTCAACCAAGCTCTCACCAGGCCTTGGTTTTGTTGACGTTCTGTGAATCCATTTGTGCAGTCCTGAAATGTCCCAATTAGGACAAGTTTCACTGGGGTTTGGAACCTTCCTTGTACATGAAGTTGTCCTCAGGACTCTTTAGAGTAAAGGTCCTTGAATGAGACCATTCTTTAGCCTGGGAATGATGGTGAAGATTTTGTTGGTATGAAAGGCGGCCTCTTGGCCAAACTGCACACTTGTAAGTTTTGACTCGTTTTACTCTTTATTTTTTTAGCTCTCTGCTTGTAAAGCCAGGTTTCCTCTATACAACAGCAGAAGTTTCTGAGGGAAAAGGAAAGGAAAGTTACAACAGTTTCCTGTTAGAAAAGTTTTAATATTGACCAAAATAGCTTAATCCCAAACTGTGTTGTGGCAGTGTTAGAATTCAATTATTCTTACTAGAAGATAAGTTTGATAAGATGAGTCTGTTAAAGGAAAGCTTTGCATCTTTTACAGATTAAAACTCCTGTCTTCAGCTGCTACTTCCGCTTTTCACTTTGTGACTACAACAGATGAGGCAAGTGAAGCTTAAGGAAACAGGCCACATTTGTTGATGGCAGGGAAAAAAGAAATACTTAGCAGAGTGACTTTTGTCTTATGAACAAGGCAGGGGACAGTTATGCCATGTATGTCTTACACAGACAGAGCAGAGGGGCAACTAGTTACATTTGTATTATGGTACCACAATGGCATCATCCTATTTGTAGCATAAATATAAATGTATATATGTAATATTTTTTTTTTTAATGGGGTTTTTTTAAAAAGACCAAAGACAAACCAAATGCAACAATCTGCCTTGCTGCAGTCCTTTGCCCACAACCCCTTCCCCCCGGTCTTGCCACTGTGTTTCTAAGAACATGCCACTTTCATCTTTTCCAGTGTCACTTAAACTGTGAACTCCTTAGAAGTTTTACACATAAATCAACTTCTCCACAGTACTAACAGAAACCTGTCTTATCTCTGAGGTCACTTGATATTTCAGGTAATTCAGATTAAGAGAACTGTCGGCTGTAGTGCATTCACTTTCAGTGCTTGGTTCTTTGAGTCTGTGCTGTGTATTTCCAGAGAAGGATCAGGCTACTCATCTGCACAGCTCCAGTTGCGTGAGGGAGACTGCCCTGAATCTTCAGCGGGTGAGGCTCTGGCCCTAGCTACTGAGAAAAATTGTTACATTATGTCCAGACTTCTGCAATGCCAGCTCTTCCTCACAAATCTGACACTTCTGGGGGTTTCCTGAGGCCTCTAATGTATCTGTCATGATGACAAATTTCCTTAAAAAGTGGGATTACTATAACCTATTCGCAAGCCTGTTAATAGCAAAACAGAAACTGAAATCACACATGCAGTTCTGCTGAGAGATTGAAGGTTATCTTGTTTTAATTCAGTGGGCATTTCACAGGAATGCAATCCACTAACTCATGAGATGTTTATTTAGACTATCTAAGGTGAAGTAATTTTAAAAAACAAACAAAAAAACTCTCTGAGTTTTCTTAGCCATGCCACTACCATGTCACTTGAATCACTTGATAAAAAACCCAATGTTGATCTAAACCAGTGTTACAAGTAAACAGTGAAATGCTATTAAAAAGACAGCAACTTTACGGGAAACTCTTCATCTAAGGGCTATTTCTGCTGCACAGGCTCCAAGCAGCTGCTGCACAATATGACGTGATTATCTGAAAGGCTGTACCTTGGAGTAAAAGGAACACTATTGATTTTCATTTTGAAGAGTTACTGAAACCTAGGAGGAAAAGGAGTGAGGGATTGTTAAGTTCCAGATAAAGTAAAACACAGATAATGACAACGGCAAGGAAGGCAAGTGGATGGGCAGCCAAAATGTCTGGCTGCCTTTAAAGCTGCATAATTCTGTACCAGCAAACTTCGGGGAAACAGTCAGGTTTGTTTTCCAGGAAGAGATAATGTAGAAACTTCTTTCTTGTGGCTTTCTTTAATCACATGGAGGTATGGTGTTAAGCCAAATGCACACAGAGACATGTTCCCTTTGAACTACAAAAGCACAACACATCCCAGGCTCAGTTCACTGAACGGGTGCTTTACTGAAAGTTACAGTCATCTCTCATGTTGAGATGACCTCCTGTACCTCTTTTGAAAACAACTGTTTTAGCAGCCTTTGCTGGTACAGTGTTGTCAGGACAACTCAAGCGTGCAGAGAGCGTGTCACTGGAACTGACGTCAACACACGTGTGCCATGTTGTAGGTTTCTCTTCAAACATTTTTGAGCATATTTACAATAGCTGTGCAAATCCAGTTAAAATATTTTCACTAGCTGAAAAATCATTTCTCCAGAACTGTGCCTGGGAACATTTTACTGATGTACCATAGTATCCTATTTCATTTCAGATTTGTAGGTCACTGCTTGCTTCTAGTACAGATTGAGCTGTGAATTTTTGCAAATATATGGGCACAAATAAATCCCTGTCTTGTATCCCTTTGGTGGTTCCTAAGAGGGCTGAGTTGTTTGGCGCTGTGCGTGCTACATCCTCAGTGCCTTTAGAAAGCACAGGTATACCAAGTTCCACTACAAGCAGAAACACAGGGACACATCTATGACCCTAGCAGGGATTTCTGTGTCGCAGAAGTGCATGGCTACCCAGTAGAACAGTGAAAAAGTTAATTTGCCCTGCCCCAGCCCTGCAAGGGCTGATTCAATTGCATTGAGATGAGGTGAGAGCGTATTGTAACAGCGCAGTTGCTTTGCTAATTTAGAGCAAGCAGGAGGAATGGGTTAGCCTCTTTTGTTCCCTCTCTGGCCTTCATTAAATCTACAATGTTCTTTAACCAGAAGGAGTAACCGAAGCACAGCAGATTCAGGCACCCTGCCTCAGCCCATGCCTCCCCACTGCTTCCCTACCTGGGGAAGAATGTCCTCCAGTGAGATACTACCTACTGCCCTGAGGGGTTCCTCCTGCAGATGCTACTCTCTTACCTGAGGTATGTTCCAAACACTGAGAAAGTTCAAGTTTAAAAAAAAAATCCTGCAGCAAGATGAAAGGACTTAACAGCTCCTGTGCAAGAAAATAAGAGCATACTGGCCTAAATCCAGCTCTTTCTTTTCAGGGAATTAAGGCAGGCAGATTATTACAACAATCATTTTCCGAGCTATAGTAACCAGCCTCATTTTCTGTGAAGATGATCTTGGATTCCAGGAAGTAAAAAAAAGTTACTGTTGTTTTTCCTCCTTTTTTTTTTCCTCCTCCTTCCCATTTTTCCAAGAACTTAGTATTGTCTTGTGTGCCTGCTGAACCAGTGATGGTCTGTATGTATCAGTCGTCTGAACGAAGCCTTGTGGTAGTGCCTGTATGTGCCTGCTGCTGGCCAAAAGGCTTTGATTCTTCATGCACTCAGAAAAAACTCTGCTATTTCTTCCTGCTCTGAGGTCTAAATCTCCACAGATCATTGGAAACTTTCTCTCCATTGGCAGTGGCATTTGGATCAGATGCTCAGGCTCTTATTCAGCTTCCCCTGAGGAGAACTTAGTTTCTGGAAAGCTAACAACTGATGGCCCTACCCTTGAACTCACAAATTAAGTCTGACCTGATACAGAAGATGTAATGCTTGATGCAGGCAAATAAAATAGGCTGTTTTTCTCCAACCCCTCAATTACTTTTTATGCAAAAGGGATTCCTTATGTTTTAGCAAAAACTCAAATCCTTTTGAGATCTCTTCTGAATTCAGTTTTATAATCACTGTCAACTTTCTGCAGCAACTTCATTGGGAATTCTGCCTTTAGAAGTCTGAGGAAAACTGAGGCCTTAATTCTGTATTGACTGCTAATGCCGTTCACTATAAACCTAAAATGTTCTCAGATTAGTCGGTGGCATGTTTTTTCTCTTGGCCAGTCTTTTGTTTTACTCTATATTCAACTGTAATTACAGCTATTTTGGCGTGGGGTTGGGTTGGGGTTTTTTTTCCAATGAAATCTAAATTTAGCATTTAAATCTTTCTGTCTTAATTCTCCAGGAAGGATAAGTGAAAGTTTTGCACTCATCTCTTTCTTCAGCAGGCTTTTCATATCAGTAAGGGCATTCCCCATTTGTGGCAGAGGTAGCAAGGTCAATGACTTTACATGTTTGGATCCTACCTACTACATTATTAATAAACTCCAAACAATTTGTCTCAGCTATTGGGTACATGCTTTCAGTTCAGAATTTTGTTTCCAGTATGATCCTGCCAAACTCAACGGCAGGCTCCTGTGATAGCTGTTCAGTGACTCTGGTCTAGCTTGAGAAGTTTGCCTTTTATTCTGTATCATTGATTTGCCAGATCTGGTAAGCAAACAGGAGTGGTACATCCTAGAAGCTCTCCTTGTTCTGTAATATATGAGGATGTTTCTTAATTACAACAGCATGGAGGTTAACACAAATAGCAGAACAACCAGTAACCCAAAAATATAAAAATTCTAATCTATCTGAGCCATGTACTACTGCTGCTGTTTTGCACTGGTTCTGACATTTCTTAGATGCTTTTTAAAGCCATTTTAGCTCCTAACTGTGACATGACTGGATTGTTTTCCCCCCTGTGATAGCAAGTTGCCTCGGCTCTGGAAGGGTTCAAGACCCACATTAAGGATGAGGTGGGATTCCATTTCCCAGGAGCAGGGATAGAGTAAGAGAAAGGCCAGGTTCTGGGGGACGTTGCTGGATTGTCTCAGCTGTCTGTGACTATACACTCTTGCATTGTTTAAAAACACCCTGCCTACATTGTTTCTTTCACACAAAATATACAGCTAGCAGCCTTCTAGTTCCTGGCTCACAGGAAAGAGCTAAAATTATTGAGAAAAATTTCACTTTCAGGAATGCAAAATAAAGGTTGCCACTGGTTTTACTTACCAGGCTTGACCAATGTGCTAAGAGGACACATTTTGATTTAGAGCAACTCCAAGAAATGTTATACTGGCCACGCTGTTGAGGGTCAAGCTAGTTGAATGAATTCCTTCAGATTACCTTTAACACTTCAGTGTGGGGGCTCCATAAACAGTATGAATAAGCTTGCTCTTTCTGGACCATCTTTTACCTTCTTATCAGTTTTAGCTTGGAGGATCAACTGCTCAGGGCAATATATGCTTTATAGTAAAGTAATGAAGGCCCTATGGTTCTTAATGTAGCTCTGGAAGGGAAGTGGAAAGAATTATCTAGTGTAAGTAGAAAGAGGAACAGGATCTGCCATGTGTGAATGGTTAAAGGAATTACTTTATAGCTCCGTGAATGAAATGAGACCCTTTTTCACTTCCCATGAGTATTTGGCCTACCAAGTAAGGACTTCAAAGTGTATTGAATCACCCTACTGTGAGGGTGGTGGAGCACTGAAACAGGCTGCCCAGAGAGGTTGTGGAGTCTCCTTCTCTGGAGACTTTCAAAACCCACCTGGATGCATTCCTGTGTGGCCTGCCCTAGGTGATCCTGCTTTGGCAGGGGCAGTTGGACTTGATGATCTCTAGAGATCCCTTCCAACCCCTTAAGATTCTATGATTCTATGATTTAAAGGGAAGAAATACGGAAATTTCACACAGCAACATCATAATGAGGGAATGGGCACCACTTTCCTAACACTAAATGGTTTCCATCATTACTTTCAAACAGCTCCAGCAATCTCGACTTTGGCTCTACCTTACCTGAGTGTATTTCCATCGCCTCTCCCAAGATGGGAACAGCCACCAGCCCATCATGTCTTTGTGTGTCTAGCTACACCACCTTCTCTCTTTTGCTTTCTCCCAGTCACTGGCAGCATGTTTCAGCTGATATGGGTGCTTGGGACTCCTGCTATCGGAAGTTATGTCCATGGCAGATAGATTCAGTCTTGCCAACTAGTAACTGGGTGGCTGTTTTAGACCATTATCAAGCCAAAATGACTAATGCCTGCTGAGAGCTGGAGTAGGTTGGCTCAGAGCCAGCTCCTTCTTTGCTACATAACTTCTTGTAGGTGCCAGTGTAGACACGTGGAGGAAGTCTACCTACCTCTGTCCTTTGCTGTCAGCCAGCTCCTGCAAGTCCACACTTGCCCTCTTCCCCTCTGAAAGGACAGGTCAGATTTCACAACTTGTGTAAAAACAATTTTGGAAGTCCCACAGATAGGGAAATGCCACAATAGTTTCCTTATAGATTTCTCCTCAGGAAGAAGGGATAAATCCCCCACTCCTTACTTACAGGTGTGGGCATGGCCCCCTTAACCTTCAGATTTTACAGCTATTTGAGGTTGAGGGAGCCAGGATAACCAACTTTGCCACTCTGTCCTTTCTCTGCCTTGCTTACGTGCAGTCTAGTCGCAATGCAGCAGTTTTGTAAGACTTCTGAAGCCAGTAAAGGTTTTTTTAAAAGGGATTTCCATGCCACAGCTTGTGTGTGAGTGCAAATAAACTCCTTAAGTGTCATTGGGGTGTGGAGGAGAAGAGAGGATGAGTTTGTGACATGATTTCCCTATGTTGCCTCTGTAGAAAGTTCTCTGTACAGCTTTGTTTGTTCATGTAGAGCAACTGAGCCCCTTTCCATAGGAACCGGTAGCTCAGTAGTGGTCAAAAATCCAGCTATTAAATTATAGGACATTAGTGGAATGTAATACAGAAATGTCTCTCTGATCTCTTCCTGCATTGACAAGAGAGAGCAGTGGCCTTTATGGGACAAGGTGTCCTCCCAGTACACCAAATTCTGGCATTTAGGAAGGGTCTTGACACAAGGCTGTTGTATGCCAGCTGGAAAGAAGTATTGTTTCACTGTTGGGAGCGTGTCACCATGATCCATAGCCCACAGCAGATCAGGTCACTTGATTGCACAGTCACCACTAGCAATGTATGAGGCCACAGAGCAGAAATAAGTTTATGTGGAACAACAATAATATATTTATGTGATGTATTTCTGTGGGAGTCTAACAAGAACTTCAAAGGAGGGGCCTCATCCTCAGCATGGGAAGCTTAATAGGTCTTTCTTAAGTCATATGTCAAAGCAATTGTCCAGATGACCGTACCTAAGCCTGAAGTTCCTTGTGCATTAGGGAAGGCATATATGAACTGAAGAATTAAAGGTTTACAATTATGTGAGTGAGAGCCTTTTGTGAAATAAAGGAACAGGAGGAGGGAAGGAAAACTCTCAATAACACTAACAAAGATACATTCAAACAATACTATTCCCAGGCAAATCAACTTTCCAAGAGAATTAATAATCAGATGTGAAATTCCTGAAGCACATATGACTATGGCTTTTAGCCATATCCTTTGGGATTTTAAAAATAAAACAAAGGAAAGAGCAAAATCCTGAAATGAAATCTCAGTGTTACTCATATCATGTGCTAAAAAGCAGAACAGAGGCTATAAACATCTGAGTGCTGGCAAGCTGCTGCAGTAGAAGTGCAACAAAATTCAAGTTTATCACTGATGAGGTGGCAAACAGAAG
Organism: Eurystomus gularis; assembly: GCA_013400335.1. Classification (NCBI taxonomy): domain Eukaryota; kingdom Metazoa; phylum Chordata; class Aves; order Coraciiformes; family Coraciidae; genus Eurystomus; species Eurystomus gularis. The sequence goes on along the minus strand of VZZY01011674.1, from coordinate 96,904 downwards.
ACTAATATCCTGATCTGCAGCCTGGTCCTCCTAAATGAGGCCATACACTTTCTGTCTGTGTGCAAACACAAGAGTTGGCAAGGAAGCACTTCTGACTTTCTTGTACTCCTAACACCTGAACTTCCTGTCAACTGCTGACATCCTGTTTCTGTTACTGTCAGAGCCACTTTACAGGCAGATCTGATTAGCACAGACCAGGTGGCATCGTTAGATGGGTCATTATACAGTGAGTAAGCCTTTCTACTGAAATCAAGGCTCTTAACTCATCCTAGGAGGGAGGGTACCTGATGTGCCAGCCTGATACATGCACAATCCGGTCCTGCTTTTGCTGCCTCTACAATCAATAGCAAAACTTCAGTAGAGATTCGTGGAAGTATTTAGTTCTTGAAGAGTTCTCCTTTTCTTATTTCTGCTCTTGGGAGATAGTTGTCTTAGATGTATAGATGGTCTTGACCTTTCACAGTGTTCCGCAATCAAACATGAGAGTCCTCAGGTAGTTGTATTTGCCAAGAAACTTTCCTCCTGCCCCCAATATAGTAGCCAGAGCACTTGTTTCCAAACAGATCAGTGCTGGGAGAGGATTTGGTTTAAGTCCTTGTTGCCTGCCTCAGAGGCAAAGGTCCAGCACTACACAGGCTTTTGTGGAGGAGGGGAAGGCACTTTGGTCTGTGGAGGCTGAGCAAACAGTAGTGCTTCTCTCTGGGCTGAGCAGAAGAGAGCAGGGGAGGTCTGCAACCTGCTGCTTCAATTGCTCTCTGCATCTGAGAAATCCTGTGATTTAGTCATTGCTCTAGAATTATTTCTCGATTTTAGTTACTCACTGTTAAATCCTTATTCCTTCTCCTATGCACACTTAAGTCTCCAGATGCTTAATTCCTTTTCCTGGACTTGCTCCTGGGTTATCAGCTCTGTTTCCTAAAGTGGCTAAAGTAGAGATCACAGACTGCAGTGTTTCCAAAGCAGGACTAGTGTTTGCAAGTCTGAGCTCCAACTTGATCAGATGAGGATATTTATTTCATTTATGTTTACAGTAAAATTAATAAAACTGGACCAGATCGGGAATATTGACTAGCTCATCTTCCTGAAACCTCTTAATATTGAACTATACAGAGCAGAAAACCCAAATTGATTTGCAAAGCAGAAACTAAGTTCGGTGAAAAGCTGGTTGTTCCCCTTCTCCACCATCAATAACATTAGTAAGTATTGTTTGGTGATGATCTTTTCCCCTTCTCAGCCTTTAATTTCTTGGAGGATCATATCTGACCAGCAAATTCAGAGAACTGTAACTGCAGCGGTTCTGCTGTAGTTGTTTTACAGTAAAATGTGCTGTTTGTTGTACACCCTGCATGGTACAGGCCACTGGCTGTTCTGTTTAGATTTGTAAGCGTTATGTGTCTTTAAAATGACATTAATAGCAAACAGCATTACCACATGCAATTTAGCTGTTTAGTAGTTACTAAGAGGAGATAATATTTATGCCAGCTTTTCCATGGCAGGTCAATTATTTTGTTAGCACAGGCAACAGTATATTTGTATTGTGCAACTCTTCCTAGGAACTGAACTGCACTGGAGGACAGGAAATCATGGGATGCAGGACGGACTTGAATTAAAAGGGGAGGGATTTGTTTTTCATGTATTTGGATGCTGGTGCCTGTTGAGCTACAGTGACATACTGTACAATCTGTGCTTCTCATTATGCAGCTAAGCAAAAGGAAGACCTGCAAAAGAGTAGACCATAGTTATTCTTATTTTGAGTTGAGTTTCTTTTCCCCTAATCTCTTTTGATGTAGTGACACGCAGTCTCCACAGGTCAAAACCCTAGATTCTGGAACAATTTTGCAAGGTACTATTTTGCAGAATTTCCTGAGCTGCATTTGGCCAAAGCTGTCCTAATTTAAATGTATAAATTGCCACCTAACCTAATGGACAGTATTTAAAATTCAGTCACTTCTGTATGTTTTATAACTAGCGAGGTCAAGCTACTTATATAATCTGCCTGCTACATAAAGATTTTATGACTCAGACTGGGGTAGTTTCATAAATACTTTACTCATTGTTCTTTAAAAAGACATTGTCTTATGAAGGTGCTTAATAGGTGTCTCTTCCTCCTCCTTTTTTTCTCTACAATCAGCACATTATCTTAATTGTGCACTTAATGTGGATTAAACTTGAATAAAGGAGAATGCACTCATTTAAGTTCAAGCACTAGAGGCTGTTAAAACTGACCTGCAATAAGTTCAAGCTTTAAAAATTTGGATCAACAGTAGCATAACTTGTGAGGCTATTAATTAAGTGGCTTCTCCAAGTCCTTAATAAAGGGCTCAGGCCTTCACTGCTGTCAGTGGAAACTGAGCAGTTTTAGGACTATGTTGGATTGTGTAATACATCTGAATCTTGGAGTAAAAAGCTCTAAATTATCTGTATAACTGTTCTGCACTTGGGAATCCTTTTTTTATAACAGAGATTACAGCTGACAAGAGAATTTGTGAGAACCACCTGTATGCCCTTGCAGCTGTTACTCCCTCTATGAAGCTCTTTCAAAACCCAGATCGTATTTTCTCTAGCTGTCTTGAATGCATTACCTTCTTCCAGACTCCCACAGCCTTCCAGGATGCTTTCCTCTGGCATGCTACAGTCTTCCCAGATTTCACATAGAATTTTCATTTAGAGAGAGAACATTTTCTCTCAATGTTACTTTGAGCTCAGTTCTGTTGACTTCACTAGAGATTGAATTAGGCCCTGTAAGAAACCCTGAAGACCACTGGCCATTAGTCAAACCTGGTGTTTTTCTTCAAGCTGGACCTGCAGTCATTTATTTTATTCCACCAGCATTCAAGTTAGTGGAATTGCATGTGCACTCCTAAATCCACTCAAAGCCTAATTACACTAGCTTGGAGCATGCCTACAGGATATGTTTAGCATTTATATGCAATTGCTGTTAGGCTTTCACTGGGCTTTTATACAATATTAACAGGTAACGGTTTGTATACAGTGTAACTACAGCAGACTGCATGTAGCACTCAGCTTTTCCTTTCGCCTGGATCAGAAGTTCAGATCTGGAAGATGGACTGTGGTATTTTAAACTTCAAGGAGTAAGAAGAGGTTATTCCTCCCCAGTATTCTTCCTCACTGTTAAAAACTATCTATCTGGGCTTCCAGCCTCAAAAAATTTTGAACTGATGTGAAATGTGCTGCATTTTAAAATCACCATCTTCTTAAAATTGTATTGAAATTACAAAGGAATTGAGATATGTAGGAGAACAAGGAGAAAAGAATGTGGATGTCTGAGAAAGGCAGCCCTGGACTCTGTAGTCCTCACTTTCTACTTAGTATACAGACGTAGCCTTACCTGTACTCTGCACTTGTGTCTTTTAATGCAGATTTGGAAGTCCTATGCTATTTCAGTACCTGTGACTGAAATTGTCATTGTATTCACCTTGGCAATGAGCTTGTGTATGGTTCTGCACACAGTGCATAAATTGCACTTCTCAGGAAGAAAGATTACCTAGGTTTTATTAGTTCCAAAGCATAATAAAAAGATACACAGTACAGGTTGCACAGTTCCTATGGACAACTCCTTCCTTGTTAGGCATATCTGGTTTAAAAGTAGATATAAAATAATACTTAGACATATGAGAAAATAATCAGCAAATACCTAGGCCTAGTCTAAATTATCCATACAGTTAAAAGCAGGGTAGGGATTACAAGGTAAAGTAGTATGATATATAGAATAATTTATTGGCAGAGTCCAGAATGAAATGAAGGGTTCCTGATGCTTTGGAAAGGGCTTTGTCCATGACTCTGAGCTATAATGCTTCACTCTAACTATTTACTAATAGATATTTTGTGCAAACTATATAAAAGATTGCAAAATCACAAGGCAGGAGATAGTTTCCTTGTTTGGAGTTCAGAGTCTTAAGCCTCATTTCAGCAGCACTTCACCCAAAGACTGAATTTCTGTTCTTTCCTATTTTGTTTTCATATCACAAGCACTTCTGTAGCTAACTGGAGCATCCTTTGTGCCTTACAGCTTCAGCCCTGCTATTTCACACTCCTCACTCTCTGCTCCTAAAGCAAAAGCTGTCCTCCTTTATTTGTGTTTTTAGCCTCCAGAGAAAATCCCTCTGGCCAGTGTGTACATGGCTTCTATTCATAAAGTTCAAGGCCAGAGTGTCACACGGACCACTCATTCGACTTTGCATATTAGGAAATATCAGGTGTTCCCAGTGTGTCCTGTACTAAGCTTAAAGTCCTCGAAACCATGTGTCCCTGGTAGAAAGTTGAAGATGTTTAAAGTCTCACCAGTGCTTGAGCCCTTTACAACTGCAACACACAAATTAGGTGAGATATTGTTAATTAGTTCCCAAGGACAAATGGCACTGCAGCCTGTTGAAAAACATCCCTTAACAACATCCCTTAATTTCCAGTCTGACCTGGACTCCCATTGTGACAGTCAGTCTGGCGCTAAAGACAAAACAGGCTAGCCGAGAAGGCCAGCTGCACCACCCCATGAGATGCTTGCTGCGTCTGGCTTCTCAGGCTTTAGAGAAAGAAGGAGAAACCCAGGTATCACTGTCCCTGTGTGCAAACACTCATATCAACTCTGAGCCTTCTTCTAGAACCCAGCTGCTTTGGCTCTCCACTCCAGAAAAGAGTTAACAGCTTTTCACAGTCAGCTGATGAATTACAGTAGCAGATGTACCCATACTGATTGATGGAAGTGTATTACAAACCCCCTGTACAACAGCACGCCCAATGCTATAAAACAGTTTGTGCACAAGGCTTGGGATAGTTTAGACAGCTCTGCCCTCTGGGCCAGTAATGATCCCCTGTAAGGTCTAAGATTTCTCTCATTGCAGTCTTCCTTTTCTTTTCTTTACTGAATGGAAACTCAGAGTAAACATTTGGCATAACTGACAAATTATAAGAACAATGTTGGTTGTAAATGCCATTGTACACCTGGACCTTTGTAATTAATGTCCATAAAGAGGAAAACGATAGCAAATGTACATGGAACAGCAGATTGATCACGTGCTCTATTAACACAGCTCAGCCAGTCACTAGCTTTTTCTGTGCAGCAGCACTAACAAGAACATTTACAGTAGCCAGAAATTCTTGTATGAAAATAGAAATTACATTAGCAAATGTGCTGGGCTGAGAATACTGAACTGAACTGATTACCTGTAAGAAAGGCACCATCGACGTTGCATACAATTATACAGATGTGGTACATGCCAAATACGATGGGTGATAGCTACATACATTGCAGAGCTGTGGACTACAAGAGTGTAGCTTGTGCTCTAGGCTACTGTGCTGTTATACTGTCTTGGCTGGGAAAAGCTTCTGTTGGCTGCCAGTTTTATGCACTTTGACAAGTATTTTCTCCTTGTCCTATAAAACCATAATTCTTCCTGCTTTTCCCTTCTTCCTTGTTTTCCCAAACAAAAAGACCTGTGTTTGCCTAAGATAGTAACTTACACATGGTACACTTAGTCACAGGATAGTGATGGATTTATCCTCAATCACATAATTATTGACTAACTGTGTGAGATTAGATAAAGAATATCCCTCTACTTGAAAAGGGAAATTCCTATGTCATGTCTGAAAAAAAGCTTGAGGTACTGAACTGTAATTTCAGTTTTTTTTAAAAAAGAAAGCAATTGCTATCTAATAGTTGTAAAGCTTTCATGGCTCACTTCATTTTACTTTGTATAGCTGGCCTTGTTGGGAACCAGGGAGAAACCTGGGGAAGGGCTCACACAATGGCTTTTAGGCACCTAATCCACCTAATTCCCCCCTGGCAGTTAGGCATCTGTCTCTGAAAGCTTTTGATTTGTGCCTAAGTCAGCTGTTTAAAATAGCTGATGTAACAGCTTACCTGGTGAGAGCAAATGGGAGTGTAAAGGGGCCAGAAAACCTACAATAATCTCTGAAGCCTTTGTCAAAACTGTTTCTGAACAGGTTGAATGTAGAATACATGCCAGAAGAGTCAGCAAGAAGGTTTACTGTTTTTTATCTGAGGAGAGCTAAGAAAGTAGCTACTTAAGGAAGTAATGCTACTAGTAGCGTTACTCCTTGTGTAGCATGTATATATCTCCCAAATTCATCCTAGTGATAATGTTAGAGATCATACCTGTCCTATTTTGGTGTCATGAGTCTGTAGGATTACCAGTTCTATCTGCAGATCTCTCTAGATTGCCTGAATGGTGATGGTATTAGAGGCAGGTCAAGAAGTAACCAAATTCCACCACAATTTCACTGGGTGCTACAAAATCTGTAAGCCACACAAGTCTGTGTTGTAACATTTTGGGGAGAGTATTTTATGTTCAGTTCTGTTTTCAGTGCTTTGTCTGGGAACCAGAAGTTGTTCAAATCCCGGAGAGGATACCTAAAATCTCAGCCTGAAAGTTCAGTCTGACTCAAATTCCAGTAATAATCAGTTTCTGCTGTAGGGAAGTTAATTTGGGGAAAGTTTGGTTAGGGTGAAAAATGTAACCAGTTACCAGTTTCAGTTTGAAGGGCGTAGGGGACACTTGCAAATACTCTGCAGAGCTGGAAGGAATGGGGGCAGGAAATCGCACACAATCTTCTATACACACTTTCAGTATCAAAACTGAACATCATAGATATGGTTTCACATCACTCTCGACCTATGAGTTAGCTGGGGCTCTATCAAGTAAGAAATCTTTGTGATGCAACCATAGCTCTTAGATTTAATTTTTAAAAGATACTTACTGTTATTTAATAAATATTATCTATAGAAAAGCTAATCTTCGCTGGAAATGGATTTCACTAGAACTAAGATTTCACTCCAGATGTTTGCATGTTCTGATATGCTAACCTGCAATGGAATATGGTTAATATTTTCATTTTTCCCATGACATGTGTAAATGTTGTGACTAGAGTGGATTTACCAAGATAAATAATGGGTCCACAGTATCTTCCCTATCTCTTCACATTCCCAAGTGTCCTTCGATTCAGGATCTGCAGGAACAGTAGTGCTGGGAACTCCTCTGCACCCCTGTGACTCCATGCAGCTGCTGGCTGTCCTGTGCTAATGGTACCTCTAGGTTGCCTGTTAGACCAGTATAGTAAAGCACCTTGTTTTCAGTTCAAACTTCATGAAAGATGGAAGAGTTTGCTGAAATTATCTAAGATCTTCAGTCTAAGATAAAAGTAACTGAATTCAGAGGCTTCCTTTACAGTGACAACATATTCATCTGCCAGTACACTGGTAACTTTTCACTCTATCCTGACTTAACCTGGGAGCATTGTAACCAAATTAAAGGATGGCTTTATAGCTACATGGAAAGCACAGACTTTGAGATTTGATCCCACCTGTGCCTGCCTTCTCAAGCTATCTCTCTTCACTGCTTCTGCTGACACCACCACTAAATATCCCAGCATTCATCACAGTAAAGCCACCCTTTACTACTATCTCCTCTAAAAATTCGCTGGTTATTTTTCCTATTTTTTTCTTGATTGCTTCCAAGTTCATTCTTCTCCTGTCTCATCATTAACATGTTCATCACGTGTACATATTAAGTGTCTTGACTATTGAAACCACTGATCTCTTTTCTGCTACTCAAAGTCCTCAGCAAAGTATCAAGATACCAGTTAGCGGTAGAATAAGGAAAGGCTAGATAGTTTTTTGCTTTTTTAACAGAGCCTGGATGTCCGTTTATACTATGAAAAGCAACTAAAACAGAGTACAGATGTTCCAAGGTATTTCACAGCATCTAAGTAAAGGCCTAAACTACTTATCCTACTTACTTATCCAACTAGGTGCATCTTTCCAAGTCTTTTGTCCCTGCAGCCTGCACATCTTATTTTAGTACAGTAGTTACAGTTTCTTTACTATATGCATTTCAGCTGCCTGAGAGAGGGAGGAACTTGATTTATAACACCTTCAGATTCCTCTCCTTTCCCAGTGTGCTTGACTGAGATGGATGATCAAGACTTTCCTCTTTTTTGTTACCAAGCTCAGTAAGTCCTGAGTGGCCACTAGTTCACTTTACATGGAAGAAGCCAGCCTTGTGCCCAGTCCTGTTCTGTCAGGTAAGGAGAAAAAACATCCCACCATCTACTTTAGGGCTTTATTCCCTCTCCACCTGCTGTCATGCCACGCCACTACTATAGTCTCAGATGGAAAGAGAACTGTGACTGGCCAGACATGTTGATGATCAAAAAAGATAAGTTGCATTGTAATGCAGCCAGTGTGTTAACTGGTGGAAAAGCACATGAAAGAACACAGTAAAGTCTTTAGTGCTTGACATCCTTCAGTTGAGATTGGATGTCTGCCTAAAAACACTAGTAAGTTTAATTACAAATAATAGGCTTTCATAATGTTCACTTACACAGCAGGCATAACTATGTGCTTTGGAGGAATCACTCCTGCACTGCAGAAGATTCCTGGTGAATCTTGTGAGGCCTTTTTTTAATATACAGAAAGCCAAACTAGAAAAAAAAAAAAAAAATTACAAACCTCTCTCTTAGTTAAGATGAGCCTATGCGCTTACAAGCAGAAGCAGGCCAGGCAGTAGTACTTCACAGGAGAGAGATCTCTTAGAGAGGGATGACTGGATTTATCATTCTTCTACATGGCTGAGAGCTACAAAAAATATACCTATAACTGAGATTAAAATGACAACAGAAAGGCAATCCTACTTTGCCTTGCTGTTATTATCAAGAGGAGCAGAATGAAGGAAGCTGAGGAAATGTGGCTTGTGGCGCAGTTAGTTATTTGCTTTATTCTATTTGGCTGCTATTCCATCCTCGCAATATCTGTTCTTCTCATAGCTGAAGACTATAGGGTAATTGCTTTGCTATGCACAAGTATCATCTCTATTATTCTTGTCTTCAGTAATCACATCCAAAGCATATCACTGAGGTCCAGACAGAGGGGAAATACTTTTGGCATGTAGCTGGCTCACCCATCTGTCAGTCAGTTTATATTCTGACTCTTATGGCCTTTGCTGCTTTACCATACTTGAACAGTGGTTACACATTGGGACAGAAGGGAGAAACTGGGCTTCTCTTTAGGCTCTTGGCTGGCCTGTGTTTCTGTTATTCCTTTAGTCACACAAAGAGCCAATTGGACCTAGGTGCAGCAAATTTGGCTGCTATGTTGGGAAACAGCTGTGGAGGAAAAGGTCAGATACAGTGACAGGATCTGAGTACTAGGCAGAAATGACAGCAGACAGATCAGTGGCAGTGAAAAGTCTTGAACAGCACTTCTTTGCAGTTGGGAGAAGCATCCTGCAAGCCTACTGCACGTGCAATTAGCTTACACTTTGACTGCACAGAAAGCAATGTAGAGGCAGAATTAAGTTGCTGTTACACAGCCTTTGTCTCAAAGCTGGAATTAGTGAATACATGCATTGCTCACACAGCTGTCAGCACCATGAGTGGAGGGGTGGAAAGAGAGCCAGGGACTGAATGACAGCCCAGCACAACAGAAAGGGCTGACACTGGATCTAAAGTAGAAGGCACAGGAGGTGGATACACTGTTTAATAGAGGATTAAGTACAAGCTGGGTGAAGAGTATTGATGGCTAGATAAGGTCAGCATGTTGCCCTAGGGGACACTTTTTCCTTGACTGTTGAAAACAGCATCAGTGCTGACTGCAGCTGAAGCCTCACTTCTTGTAAATGACTTCAATCATAACAGAATTAGTGTGACCACAGCTTCACAGGGGGGGTAAGGTTGTGCTTGTCATTCAAGAGGCTCCTACTGAGCATTCAATAACTTCATGGCTAAATTAACAAGGTTCTCTGAACACCTATAGTACTATTGATTAGCTCTGTTCCTTAGCACGTCTTTCACAGCTGCAGCGCAGTATGCAAATGATCCTACTCTGAAAGCAATCGTGTGTTTCAGTGAGGAAGCCTCAGTCTTGCTGCCTGTAGTCACAGGAGCATTGCACTGGAGCAGGGCTGGGTGGTGTCCCAGCAGGACCCTGCTTCACAGTTCCCACCCTGCTGCTCTCTGGGGCTGGAGACCCCCCCCGGGTCCTTGTGGATGACACAGACATGCTGCAAATGGTTTTATTTTAAAGCTGTCCCTTCCCCACTAACTATAAATGTTGCAGTCTCTTCAGAAAATGTGGCTTTGCTCTGCTACTGAGCATGGCTCAAATTCTTCTGTAGTCTTTTACCAGATTGACTGTGTACTTCACTTTCTAGCCACAGCCAGGAGTGAAAAGGTCAGAGGAAAGAGCTGGGCAAAGGGGGGCTGGGTGGGGTGGTGATGGGACTGGAAACACCACTCTTCACATACTATTTAACAGGGAGGATTAAAATCACTGCACTGGTGTGTGTTTCCATTGCATTAGGTGCAGAATACAGCAAATTCCGTATTTGACCTTGCTGGTACTTTATTAAACAGAGGATGAGAGATTTGACAGCTGGAATTACTATGGAAATCTTCAGGAGACTCCTCCTATGCCCCTTAGATGTGACAGAGTCCTTAAATCAGCGCACACAGGTAAGCAGACATTTCAGAGAGCCCCTCATTAGCCCTTAGAGAGGGCAAGTTGATCTGACTGTGTGAACACATACTGCGGTTGGGATTTCTTAATTGACATGGAACAACCACCACATACCTGCTAGAAAGAAGATCTGCCTGGCCACTGTATGGTATGCTGGGGGGAGAGAGGGAAGGAAAGGAGGGAAGGGGAAGAAGAATGAGGCAGGTGAGAAAGATGCGCAGTGTAAAAATACAAGCCAGCTTTGTCTTTTCTTTGCTTAAGAGACCTTTTATACAATTCTGACCTTCTTCTGTCCTTATTTGTAGTTTTTGTTTATATTTTTTTTCTGTCCTGTGCCATGTTTGCATTCCATATTAAAGATAAAGTGAAGGGATTTGGGACTTCATGCGGGACGATATGGATAATTTCAGCTAAATTTACTCTAAAGCAATAAAAGGGAGAAAGAAAGAAAGAAGGTTTGTTTCTGCCAGAAAAAAAATTAAATGGGCTCAATCCTCATGCTTTTCATTCCGTGCCTCTCAGAGGGAAGCCCCTTACCATATATTTAAGTCTAGTTTTGGTGGGTTTTATCAGTTAGTGGAGAACCTTCTAAGCTACATTGTTAAAAGATACTACAGTGTGGGGCTGGGAAAAGAGGACTGGGAAATGGATAACAATCTCTGCTGACAGCAAACCAGTTTGGCAGCCTTCATCCTACAAAGGCTTTTTTATTTTTTATTTTTCCAAATTAACTTCTTAAAGCTGTTCACATGGAGGCAGTTGCTTTGCTGTGCTCTGCTGTCTACTGCATAGCACAGCATTCTCTACTTCCCCAATTTATATCCTTGCAGCTGTGAGAAAATGCATCATTTTGGCAACTAATTGCAGCTTTAGAATCAAGCAGAAATGCTGTCTGCTGGTCTCAGACAGGGATGGCAGACAAGGGAATGGGAGACTGCTAGGCAGGAGCAATCCAGAGAACACTTTCAAGGAAGCAGCACAGTAAAGGGTAACGCGATACTGCCTGTATGTTCTTTCTTTTCCCCTTTTTCACAATGTCCATGCACTGTGAGTGATCCTTAGTCATGTTTGAGGGGAAAACCTATTTCTTCCAGGAAAACATGAACGATCTAAGAGCTGATTGTGTAGAGTAAATGACATCAAACACGTTACTCAGTAAGGAACACTATGTAACACATACTTGATGTTTCCTAAAAGTGGCTTTAGCTTTAAAAGAAACATGAATTACAGTAGAGGGAGAGACCTTTTGTCTTCCAAACTCCAAAGATGACTTCATTTACTGCTTACTGTAAGCTCTGTAGATCTGCACTGATAGAGTACATTTCTGTGAAAGACTCTGTGCTTTCTTTGAAGCGATTTGGTTCAGCTGGTTTTCTAAGTCAGCTTTTCAAGGATTTCAGGAAATGCTTGGGGGAGGGGAGAATCACTTGATCATAATGCAGGTGACATTTTGCCAAATTAGGCATCTCAAGTTATTCAGTTACAGCTCTACGGGGCACGGATTTTGTATTTTATGAGCAGGCACCCAGTGGTGCCTTTACCAATTTCCTACAAATGCTATTACAAAACAGTCTAATGTATTTTAACTGTCTCTGAATGCAGTTTAGCCACTAGAAATTACAGCTCCAAATCTATAGACTTACGCTTTCTGGATCCTGTTTTGGAGCTAAGTCACAGAGTCTTTTAAAATATCTAGCCTGTGCTCTGTAGATCACCAGGAAAGACAAGGAACACCTTGAAATCTAAAGATGTCTGCACCTTTGCCATTTTACATATGCCAATTTAAAGAGAGAAGTAAGCTATCCTTCCCCCAATGCATCATAATGATACAGTGTTCACAGCCTTTAAAAGTGTGTGAATGGCATTTCTGGACAGTTTTAATTTTCCCACTGATATTCATGTGGTTTGCTTCTTGCTCAGAGCCTTGTAGCTTTTAATAGCAACAAGGCAAGCCAGAGTTGGGACAATTAGCCCAGCCACGTTTGATTCACTCCTTCAAAAACTATGCACTGCTGTAGTCTTACCACACCACTCCTGCTCTCACAGACTTAGAAGAGAGCTAGATTCCTGGGCAGATTCATCCCCAGTACGTTTTCTACTCACTTGCATCTTTCTATTTTAGGCTTTTTGGGGCAGGAATCCTCTGACTAGCACTAAAACAGGCTAGTTCAGTAGGGCAAAGAGCATGACCACATTGGAGACCAGTCTGCACTTACACACTCCATTAGCAGTTAAAGCTTGTCAGCAGGATAGCTACCAGAGCCTTTAAAACTAAAAACAGAGATGCTATTTTTCTTTTTAAAAACTTTAACAATAAAGTTTATTATGTTAATATCATTAAAAATATTATAAAATAATAACATATTCTGCTTGGCAGAAAAATTATGCCAGGATTTTAAAACCCCAGGTTTGTGCAAACAGTTTTTGTAAACATAAAAAGTCAAGTGTTCAAGTTCCATCCCAAAATACAGTAAATTGCTACAAAAATAAGTTTGCTCACTGTCAAACATGTTTAAAAACCCAGGAAGCTGGATTTCTTTACACATCTCTCACACATTCCTATACAGTTAATGCTGTTCTTATATCTGAAATGGGAAGGATTTCAGATAGTCCTTTAAAACAGGATTGAGGGGGATCTGGTTTAAGTTCTCTCTTCCAAAAGTCTTCACAATGCTCTTCCGGCAGAGCTCCTGCAGGGGCTGCACGCGGACTTTGCGCAGGGGGGTGACCAGTACCTTCCTCGGGGAGCTCAGGTAATGTTCCAGCAGCTTAAAAAGACAGTCAAAAGTCTCTTTGCTGCCATCCAGGCTGAAACGCCCAGTCTGAAAGTTTATCCGGATGCTCGTGGGCCCAGTCGCAGTCTTAACACTGATGGCAAAGAAGCAATTCTTTTGTGTGCTGTCCCTGATGAGGAAGGTGCCCTCAGGCTCAGACTTCAGCTTCTCGTGGGCAGCATTGACAGTCAGAGGTCCCCAGTAGAAGCCACAGGCATCCAGCAGGCTGCTTGCTCGAGTGATGCTACTAAAATCCGCTTGCGAGCGAAAGGTTCGGAAGTGCGTGTTGCTCTGTGCCTGCACAGTGCTGGGCCGGCCTGGGCCGTGGTAGCCTCGAGCCTGCGAACGATCCCGTGCTGGAGGGTCAAGTAGACATCTCGGGTCTGCTGCAACTGCATTATCTGCTGACACCTTGCTGTGCGCTACCATCCTACAGCCTAGACCAGCGGATGCGGTCTTCCATAGCGTCAGTGGCTACGGCAGGGCAGCTTTCCAGCAGCTATTCTGAAATGACAGAAAGACACCATGTGAGATCCCCAGAGGAAAGTGACTGCAATCTCTGAATGACCAAGTCGTCCATTCACATGCCTCTCACCCATTATAAGATAATAAAATATTCATTTGCCAATTTACACTGGGCAAGCAACTGCTTGCTTTCTGACAAAGGTTAGCAGTCTATCACTGCAGCAAAGTCCAGAGCTCCAAAAATATTTAGCAAGGATCATGAACAGCTATAGAGGACAACACCATTTCCCTGCTGTGAGCCCACAGAAGCGTATCAGGACCTAGGGAGAGTCACACAACAGGACCCTCCCAGTGAGGGGTTGTCTTGTGTGCACTCCATCAGAGTCTCAAGCTTTTAGCTAGCAAAGCAACAACGTTTTACCACTGAGTTACCAGTTTCTCTGCACCTCCCTCTGAGATGTCAGAACTCAGACAACATCATTACTTGGTGCATTGTGTGAAAAAGAGAAAGTGGGCAAAGGAACTGTAAATTCTGCAGCTGGGTAGGTCTCCAGATAATTGGGGAAGAGGGTGAGGTGAATAGGTGCCCTTGTGCGACTGCAGCGTACCTTGGAAGGACAGCCTGTAACACTGCCAATTTACACAGTAATCCTAAAACTGCTTTCCTCTCTCCTGCTAACCTGAGGCTCAGCCATAAAAGGCTATTTCCCATTCCCCCAGCTTTCCCTTGGGACAGCAATGCTACAACCTCACTAGCTTACACAAATCAACCTCTATGAACCCTTAAAGCATTACTCCTCAGTCTCTCTCTCTTTTTTGTATTACATGCACTTTAAGTGGCCCAATCTAAATTGCTTCCTATTGATATATCTTTCAGCATGAGGGACTAAATTCATCCCTCGTGTTACTTCAAAGGAATTAGCAGTGCAGCACCAGGAATGAGTTTGGCCTGAAATGTCTACCTCTGACAGTGTGGTTCGATACATCTCCGCTGGCTGCCTTGACCTTACTGGCAAGCATAGATTTTAGGATTTATCCCTTTAGTCAGATATAGATCTGCAGCAGCAGCTTGTTGAGAAACCTTGAAGTATTCTCAGAAACGAATCCCTCAGCCATCTTACGGTTCACAGTAACATGCTAATGAGGATTTCAAAGAAAGTATGCAGCTGGATTCCTGTCTGTGCTAATTTAACAACTTGACGTTTGGTTTCATTTAGGTCACATTACCTCCTGAAACGGCAAAGAGGGTTGTAAAATCCTTATGCTGGCAAGTAACTGGCTGAAAGTAGCATTGGGCTTTCTTTACACAGCAGAAGGAAACTGATGTCAGTTTTTCCAATTACTGGGCCAGGATTATTGCTCATACTTAAAGTTAACACAAATTGTTTCAGGGCAGGCTGGTGAGAAATAACCGCTAGGCCCGAGCTCTAAAAATCGCAGGGCTCCCTAGCAGAAGCTGTCCGTAGCCAAGACAGAGTTTGCGATGCCCTTCCAAAGGGCACAGAGCAAACGCGGGGCACAGCCACCCTTCAGCGCCCGACGCGAGGGTGCCGCGGCTCCGCCGCAGCAGAGCCGCCGGCGGGGGC
>VZZY01011674.1:52759-80972 GCA_013400335.1 Eurystomus gularis | reverse complement strand
GACCCCGGCCCAGGGGATGCGGCGCGGGCTCCCCGCCGCGGCTCCCGCCCTTCTTCTGTCCGAATGAGTCGGGTTTCACGCTCCGAGTCTGCTCTCCCGGAGAGCCCCGGCGAGGCGGGGTACCGGCCAGGGGCCCGGCAGCAGCTCCGAGGCCCGGGGGAGGCGGGGGACTAGAGGTGGGTGGTGAAGGAGGCTCTGGCCTGGCAGCTAGCTCAAAACGCGGGGGCAAGAATGGCAAGAAAAAGAAGTAACCGATCAGCCAGCAAGGGAAGTTTTAACGCGAAGATAGCTGCTCTCCTCAACGCATCCACGGAAGAGGGACGAGAACTTAATGTATAACTCAAATGTACAAGGTGGTGAGCAAATTTAGACCAGTAATTATTTTAAAGTGAGAAAAGCATTCATATAAATCTGTGATCCTTCCCCCAAGAGGACTGTGCAGATGCTACACTGGGCTTTGAGTTCTCAAAACAGAATTTCCTTGGGGTTTTCTACAGGGTAATCAGATTTGAAAGTAACTGTTCAGATCCCCAGCTGTATTTATAACCTTGCCAGCAGCCTGTGCGGGAGGCTTGGGATGCTGCTCTGCTCACTCAGAGGGAGATTTGAAACCTCAGGTACCAAACCAGTGTCTTGTGTGGTCCCTTAAGCAGGCCGCAGTAAAGTGTGCTTTCTTCCAAAGAGGACGTTTCTTTAAGTAGTAACCAACACCTGTTTAAAAGACCAAGAAGTCTTACTTCTGATGATTCCTTGTCTTTTTGGAAGCCAAGTGCCCTCCTGTGTGCCTGGTACGGTAATTCATCTGGGTACGCATGTGCAAAAACACAGAGACTATGTGAAGAATTCCACTGACTCTTGACTCTGGAATCAGTACATGAATGTGTTGCCGCCAGAGCACGTGCGGCTGGGGGCATGCAGTATGGCACAGGGGTTTTGCAGCCAGAACGCTGCGTTACGTCGGGAGCAGGGAGAGGATGTTTTCCCCCATGCAGTCAACATGATGTTTTGTGACAATGAAAAGGAAATGTTTCTGTCAAATGCTTAAGGAAGGGGACAGGGGCAGACAAGGTCTTGCGAGCTGTCCTTCGGGAAGTTCCTCCTTTGAGACCGAATATTCTTCTCAAACTCCAATGTGGTCACAAACTGAATTACTCTGCTGGCAATATAGCACCTTACAGTGATGTGCAGCCAGCGTGCAATAGATGAACCTTGAAATTTCTGATGATGCTTTAGCCACCAAAATTTACTGCTTATGCTCTGTCGTGTGAGAGTATAGTAGTAATGAATTTGGAGGAACACAGCTCGTCATTAATTTTAAGACCTGGCACAGAGATTCACTTTGTGCTCAGAACTGTCTTGCAAAGAATTTGTGAGCAGCTGAGCTTAAGCTAAGGTTTGGCATAAGCCTCTGGGGGAGGGAAGCTCAGCTGCTTTTCTGTGTAAAACAAAAGCATGAAAGAATGGTGGAACTGAAACCTACTTCAGAATTTGAACCTGCAATAGCGAGAAATGTTTTGCCACTGTCTGCTTTGGTGTAGTGTGCTTCATGCAGCGAGTAGATTTAATGGCTGCTTTGTATAAAGTCTCTGTTCATGTTCAGACAGGTAGTACTTGCACTTAACAGCTTAAAGTCTACTTAGGCAAGACAAAGTCCCCTTCCTTCCCAACGCGTCTCCAAAGAAAAGAGATTTGAAGTGCTTAACTGGGTCACAATAAGGTAGATCAGAGCCAAAAGTACAGCTTAGAACCTCTAACTCCTCGCCTAGCCCCTGAGGCGCCCAGCCGAGCCACCTTCCTGCTACCGCACTGTTGGCTTCTGCCGTCGAGTGCGGCTTTAAGGAGTGGAGCACGGTGTGGCTGTAATGCAGCACGGTGGTATGAGTGTTTCTCAGATGAGATGGAGGTTGGCTGCAGGTTCCTGTAGGTGTGCCAGGAAAGGTCTTCCACTCTCATGTAATTTTTAATTTTGTAAGATCACAGGGGAAAGAAAGATTCTCCAGGTGCACATGCAGTCTGTCTGCCATGTACTGAGTAGCGCAGCTGACAAGTGTGTCCAAACTGTTGTCCTCATTGAGCATGAATGTGGTAATAATATTTAGTTGCAAAGCTTCAGAGCTTGGCTCGAATGGGCCAGTGAGCTCCTAGTTGCTGAGGAGAGCAATGGAATGAGCTTGGCAGCTTGGACACCAAAAGCCAAGTGCATCAGGCTGCTGCTTACAGAGTTTGATACCATCGCTACATGAATCACGAGTAGTTTGGGGAGCTCCATAAGGTACCTTTAAAAGGTTTGCCCAGGAGCAGTGGGCATCAATCATGATATTGTACAGTGAGTGAAGATTTTGTGGTAGGAAGAGCTGGGGTTTTAGACCTGAGGGTCCTACAAATTGAGCTGTCATGGGATATCTTCAATTTTGCACACTCACATTTCCTTTCACAACCTCTTGTTCCCATCCTTGTGTTTCCTTTCTTTCTTCCTCTCTCTCTATTTAAAACGTCCGTAGTCTGGGCCTTGGAAAGAGCTCCATGCCAGCAGGATTGGATAAAGCCGGGTTCCTCTACCCAGCAGAGGGCAGTGCTAAATCTGGAGCTGGCGCCGTGCTGCTGGGCAGAGCACACAGAGAAGGGCTCTAGAAACGGCTCAAGTTGAAAGCACTGCTGCCAGTTCAGATGATTCAGATCTCTGCTCTGTCACACTGCTTAATGAGCACTTGTTGCTTATTGCAAGGTGAATTAGACTTAGAGTCTGTTTGGTAAGAAAAGCCTGCCTTGTGAAATGCATTTTTTTGCTCCTCTTCATAAAGTACCATTTCACGTGGAGAAAAAAAATGTGTTCCCTTTCTTCCCTGCTGATGGTCTCAGAATAGAAAGGCAAAGTCTGGTGAGAATGAAAATGATTGGGAGACATTATCCCGTACCCCCTTCTCCCTTGTTTCTCGGGACAGGAAAGTAAATGCTTTTGATCTGAAGGGTTGTATCAGTAAATCCCCAAAGGCTAGGAAAAGGAACAAACTCACCTTCTGTTAAAAATAGAAGTCCTTACCCCTGTTTTATAAACATTGGCTTGGAAAATGGTGGAAAATTCAGAGGAATCACTAGGCATTAGTGTAGCAGGAGCACAGCTTACTGGCTCGAAACAGGGCCAAGGCTAGAGGGAATCTGTTCAGAAAGCACTGGGAATATGGATACCAGGGAAGGTCTGCCAGGAGGCTGCAAGGGAAAAAAACATGGTTCTGAGGATGCTTTTGTGTGCAGAAGAGTACTGTATCTGTTGGGCATACATGAGAAGTTTGCCTGTTTGTTAGTTTGCTTTTCAAAAAACACACTCTTAGCCCTACTAGCAGCAGTGTAAAGCAGGCAGAGCTCCCTTTATTTATGCACCAAGCCTTCCCTCACCCTGTGAAACCACTAAGAGGGAGGAGGCAGTGATACCGTGTGTGGTATTCCCCAGTATAAATTCCCTTATGGGGCACTCCACACCCCACTGAATTCATCCCTCCTGCAGGGACAGTCCTCTGGGAAAAAAAAAAATATAATCAAAAAACTTGAAAGGATTAGAAAATCAACAGGCACTGCCAATTTCAGCTTTTTTTCCTAATCTTTGAGAATAGAAGCACACACTGATTCTGTTATGAAGCTGGATTAATTGGCAGGCCAGTGTGTCTGTGGCATAGCATGTTGTTCAGCATTTGGTACAGTAAGTGAGTGATCAGTGTGGGAATTAATATGGGAATGTTAAATCAGCTCAATTGTGTTATTGTTATGAAGACAATTGTCAATGAGTAATCAGAATATTTTTCCAAGTCTAATAAATTGCTATTTTCTTGTAAGAACAGTTCAAGTAAATAGGTTCACATATTTTACTATTAGCATTTTGAGTTTAAAGCTGCTCTTGTGCTTATTCTGTAAGTGGTAGCTCTTACATGAAAGAGCTCATTCTCTAAACTGACCAAATCAGCAACATCATCTTTACTGAAGCAAGTAGAGACTCAGTGATTTGCTTAAAGTTACAGAGTGAGATAGTCTGCAGAAGGGCTAGGAATGGAACATAATTGAGGTCTTCAGAGCCCCGTACTAGAAACTTAACCACAATACCATCCTTCCTGTTTTAGTGGGTTTTGTTTTCTTCTCCAGAATCTGAATTTTCATTTAAACGAAACCCCTGAAATCGGAATTCTTTGATTTTGCAAGTAAATTAGACACCACACTGTTTCTGAGTCTGCTTTCAGATGCACTGAAACCAGCAGCACTGAGAGAAGTGTGAACCTCCGTCCCCCACTTTAACTAGGTATTAAGGTCAGAGTTTGACGTATTTAAATGGGACATGCCCAAAAGATGTAACTATTGCGACTAGATGTTACCTTATACATATCCATTTCCGTACTATCATTTTCTAAGTAAAGAGATAGTAAATGATTATACATGATGAATACAGCTAATCCTCTTATCCTTTTAGTCATTTACTTCCAGGTAAAATGGCTATAAAAATAACTCACTTTACACTGATATTAGTTACCACGCTATATATTCCTGAAGAACAATGAGTGTATGGCATGGTTGTCAGCATACACGAGTCACTATGTTAAGAACAAAATACATTTGGAGATGTCACCAATTCCTTATCAAGCCTTGATAAGCAGCATGCCTACACCCAGACAAGGGCTAGCCAGTCAGCACAAAATTAATAATTTCTGTCTGAACTGGAATTCATGCTGTTCTACAGATAACGCGCAAGTCAGATCCCATCCAGCTAGGATGGATGATAGAAATTAGTGGGTTTGTCTTCTAAAAGTGATCACTGTGAGTATTATTTGTGAGAAGTGCACGTCTGCTGGCTAGGATGAAAAGCTGTGGTTTTGGGAATTAAAGTTAATTAAACCTAACTGTGTCCTAAAACTGAGTAAGAGTTGGGCCTCTCCCTCCCATAAGTTCCTTTGCATAGTCCAAATTGTCTGAAATATGTCTCTGTAAGAGATATAAACTGTTATACTTCAAATAAGTAATAAATTGTCTGAGGCGATGAGGAAAGTTTCTTTCTAAGCTGACTATTCTAGAATTGTGTATTTTAAATTATTAATTCCTTCTTCTGGGGCAGTCAGTGCTGGTTTCCTTGAGCCTAGACTAAATGGAACAGTTAACCATACATACCATGTGGTTTGGGTTTTTTACATTTCAGTAGTTTAGAAATCCTTCTTGGTAATTAGTTGAGGTAAAAAAAAAAAAAAGGAAAGCCTCAAATGTTGGTAAAAGCGTTGTGAAAGGGCAGCCTGCTTTCTGGTGGTTTTTGCATATGAATGAGAGATTTGTGTTTCTTGGTGGTGGGTGGGTGTGTCTATGTGCACAGTCCACAACTGATGGAGAAACTTTGGATCCCTAAAAATGATGTTGGTGCTAATGGCAGAGGTAGCAGGCTGCCATTCATACAGGGGAGCTGCTGCTATAGATACTGAACTGGATATTTTAAAGCAGAACCATATGAAGGTAGTTTGGCTTCCAGATACACTTACTGGACTACGGAGGTTTCAGTGCTGGCTGGAGGAACATAGACCTGGAATTTCAGAGCCAGTTCTTGAGTTTGGCTACCGCGGTACCTGAGTGATCCTTTCCAAACTAAGCCAGTACAGACCTCCGCTCCCTTTCCATTACCTCCTGCGCTGCCCCGGCAGCTCTCTCTCGGTGTTCCAGCCACAATCTCTGTTTCTCCAGTTCCCTGTTCTCATGTCTTTTCAAATCCCAGGCCCCTGAAAAGAGAGTGATAACATGGCACAGGAGAATCAGCCGTGGCACTGAACTGTGCTGTGGGTTTTGGAGCTGAGGTTAGTGTTTGTACATGCAGTCAGAGTCCTCAGGCAGTTATATGTGCGTATAACGTGGAAGGGGATGCTGACTGTAAGAGAGCACAGGAGAGGCATAAGCTTTGAGGAAAATTTATTTTTGAGGGGGAACATTGAGGACACCAAATAAGACATCCATTTGTAATCCTAAAAGGCCCTCAGTGTCTCTTTATTACTATTTTAATGGTATCTTTACCCTCTGCTCTTGTA
Source organism: Eurystomus gularis (assembly GCA_013400335.1). Lineage (NCBI taxonomy): Eukaryota > Metazoa > Chordata > Aves > Coraciiformes > Coraciidae > Eurystomus > Eurystomus gularis. Next base: position 74,931 of record VZZY01011674.1, on the reverse strand, counting down.
GTTCCCTGTTCTCACAGGCATTTTCTACCACTTCTCTTTGTTTTCAATGCCTGTTTAGGTTGTATCCTGCATGGTTAATGTGACTACAAATCTACATTTGCTGCCCTTTTTAATGCTTCTATGATTCCATCTATTCACATACAAATTCTGAGCTTCTGCTGAAGTAATTCACAGGTTGTGGAATCAGTTTCTGATGCATTTCATTCATGGGCATAATCAAAACATGAGATTTTAATGGCTGCGGTGAGGTGGGACGAATGACCCAAGTGTTCCCTCCACAGAAACCAATTAAAATTCATTTTTGATATGGTCAAACTGACCTGAATCTCAGTTCTAGTTCCTTGAATGTAGAGAGACTCAATCACCCAAATTAAAAGGAAAAAGTCTTGTTCTTAAAGTGAACAAAGACTGATACAGTGATGTTATAGGAGACAGAAGTAGCACATAGGAAGCTGAGAATCAGAAGATGATGGCATAGCAGATTGAGTTGGTTGGATTTTTAATACTTGAAGTCATCAAGCCTGCATCTGAAGAGGTGACTATTAACACTCAGCCTTCAGAAAACATCTTTTGTGGGCTTTCCTACTGCATGCTCTGCTGACCTCCGTATTCCTGCTGTGATTGTAATCTATCTTAACTGACAGATCTTTTTTTGCAGTTACAGTCTAATCTCAAAATCATAAACAACCCAAACTCTTATGATGATGGAATATACTAGGGTCCTGCAGTTTCTAATAACTGCTATACCAAATAATTAGAAACTAGGGAATATGTATCTTTTATTCTTCTGTACAGATATATCCTGTCTTACAGCCTTGGCTAGTTATGTGACATATGTCTGCAAAGATCTAGGCAAGAAATAGCTAATATGAATTTTAATTTCTCTGTTTTCAAGGTGTTGAAAAATTAGCCAGATTTCTGTTCGTCCCCTGTCCCTGGAGAAAGATTAGGTCCTGATAGGTGGCTTAGCAGTCTACTTCAGAATACAAATATTGATTTGCCAAGAACAGAGAAGGGGAAAAAACCAACACCATAATTGCTTTTGTGGAAAAAAAAAGAGTTGGACTGTTTTCGTCAGACGTTCTCCCTCTCCAGATTTGTTGCAAACTTCAGCCAATTTTATACGTGAACTCAACAAGCTTAGCTTCAGCATATTCCAACTTCAGCAGAATTTCTAGGAATCAGGAGAATAAGCTGGCAACTTCTGACACAAGATAAAAGTCCTTTAAATACAGAATTTTGGGCATCTGTTGTTAAAGTGGTAAATTAGAAACATCATCCAATGATATTAATGAAGCATTCTCAAATTATAGAAGGATCTGTGTTAGATACAGACCTCACCACACGTGCTTTTGGATTAATTAAGAAGAAATATTACATTATGTAAAATTAGTGTATCTTAGCATGCAGGCCTTGATGTCCCCTATGAGTAAATCAGGTCATTGAGAATATGAAAGCAGGAAGAGTGCCCAGCCTGGAGGATTTCCTCCTGAAGTTCCAGAGCCATCTCACTGAATTGCTCTTGTCTGGAGGTTTGACGTCTGTGGTGACTCACTTTTTAAAAGCGGCTTTATCCTCTGACACTGTGAGAAGTCCTGTTATCGGTTATCTTAAACTGGAAAAATTGCTGTGCTGTATTTCAATTGCAGATTTATTTCATTTCATAATAACGTCAAAATACTGGCAAAACATCTGATAATGAGTCTAGAGGAAGCATTAGACTTAATCACATACACGAATCAAGTTTGCCAAGGTGACCTTCAAAAACTTACTGACATGTGGTGACCTCAAACCACAAGTCATTCTAATACAACTTTACTCACAGAAAAACCTTTTGGTAAGGTGGCTGGAGCTATTCTTATATGCATTCAGTTTAAATTTGTACTTCTCTTTAGTTCTTTGCTCCAGCTGTTCTGTTCTGGCTCTGTCTCATACCATGACTTGAGTATGGCCTGAGTAACCTCTCAGTTTCTGCAGCAGCACCAAAACTATGTCCATGACTTCCTGGGTTTACTTCTAAACAGAATGATCTCCATAGGCCTGATATTACAGCCTTATCCAACACAAATTTATGCAGCCTTAGGTGATTGCTGGTTTAATAGATAACTGAGCAACCTGGTTTAGTGGAAGATGACCCTGCCCATGTCAGGGGGGGTTGGAACTAGATAATTTTTAAGGTCCCTTCCAACCCAAATCATTCTATGATCCAAGCTGAAGTTCTGTAATTAGATTTCTCTAATCACCAGTTTAAAAATTCAGATTACCTGGGTGATAACTTGTTGATTAAAAAAACACGTATAATTCTTCAAGTGTCAAGTGTTGGGGCTGTTTCCCTCAAGAACTTTTAGAAGCAAACAGATGCAATTAAGCACCTACTGCAATACTACCAAGAAATATCAATGAACTGGTGAATGTGAATTTAAACACTTTTCTCTCTCTCATTATTTCCCATATAAATAGCTTTACATATTCTTTCCCCAAGTCTATAAGGAAAGGTTAAAATACTAGCAGGGAGTATGGATTTTCCCGTCAGTCAGTCCTTTTCTGATGCTTATAGGTGACTTGGACATGGTGAAGGTGGAGCACTTATTTGTGGAGTGCTTCACTCCACCAGTGAAGTTGGAACACTACAGAGAAGATCTTGCACATCCTGAGGGATTTGTCTAGCTTCAGTGGCTTGGCAGGAGCTTCATCAGAGTCCTTCAGAAGATTTCCAGCTATAGTAGTATATAAACACAGTAACAATAGTACAATGTCTGTGACCTTAGGACATCTCAGGAATTTTTTTTCTTTGTTTAACAAAGCAAACATTCTGGTCTGTGCTGGTTCTTTAATAGGAATGCAATGGATATGCCATGGCTATGGAAGGATGCAAACGTGACTTCACGTTCGACTTGACTTCTGCATTCAAAACGCTGCTAGTGGCAGGTGGACAAAGACCTCCAAGTAGATGTTTTTTAGCAAAATGGAAAAGCAGACTTGCACCCAGAATAGAACAGTGGTGTCCAGACCTTAACTTTACTGCTAAAAATAGCTTATTTTTGAAGAGATTAAAAACAAGCACAAACTTACTTCTAGATACATTTCTGTTACAAATTTTGAAGTAGCTGAAGAGATGCCACCTAACTCCCTCTGTTTTCCTCCCTTCATTATAGCTTTTTATTCCTTGCATATTTTACCCTTGCTTTCTTAGTGTCCTGTTTTCCCCTGCACAGTCATTGGCAGCTGGGCTGCAGACTGGGGAAGCCGGAGGAGGCCGGGCACTGTGCCAGGGGAGCAATGCTGAGGGCTCCCTGCACTGGAGGGTTCCAGGTGTCAGGGCTGGAAAAAGCAGTTTGCCTGGTTCAAGCACTAGGAAAAAAACCCATCTCTTTATTTCTTGCTTGTTCATGGGCCATACTAAAAATGTGGTATTCCAGCAGTAAGTTGCATAGACTTCTACACTTTTCCTCCTCTATTTCTGTATGAAACTCAATTAAAAATCTTAGTCACAGACACACAAAAGAATACATTTGCTCTCAGTGGCTGCGTTTACCATCAAAGTTGGTAGTGTTTCCTGAAATTGGTTTCTGATCCTCCTGAAAGACTGTGGGCTTTTCTTTTCTTTTCTTTTTTTTTCTTTTTTTTTTTTAAAGGTTAATTTCAGAGAAACTGAACAACATACATGAAACTCTAAAATATCAACTGTACAGATAAATTGTGGTATCAAGGGTGTAATGCATGTGACCTGCCTCCAGTTCCCTGAATTCCAGTGAATTCCCAGTTTCCACTAGCGGGTGGCAGGCAGATCTGAGTGTGGTTATTTTCTGCTCATTTTGTGCCAACATGTGGTTGTGGTGGTGGTAGAAGGGTAGGAGGGGTGTGATTTGGCAGGGAGAGGGAAACACTAGACTTGAGACTGGGGAGGTAAACCCATACGGTTTTACGTTGTTGCGCTCACTGAGTTGTTTCAGATCACATATGAATCCTCTTCATGTGACAGACTCGCTGCATAAAATACCAAGAATAGTACAGCCTGCAACTCTTTGGCAAAGAGAGCCTCTCTTGTGATTCATTCTGCATCCTTTCTCTGCTCTGCCTATGATGATCTCTCAAATGTGTACTTGAAAGGCAAAGCTGGTTTTAAAGAATGAGCTACGAGCACGGTTTTGGGCAGCACAGAAAAGTGATCCTGAGCATCCAAAGCTGCCAACGTAGATTGCTAAAGCAACTGCTGCTGCACGGAACGGGATGTTTTTACTGGCTATTTAGAAACAGCTTGAAGAGACTTCCTTCTCTTAATTTCACTCCGACCTTAAGATAGAGGCAGTGGTAACACCCCAAAAGTCCTGTGGCTGATTCTAATTTGCGTAAATTTTTCTGTATATGCAGAGAGAAATGGGTCCAACTGAAGTATTCTCTTGTCTTTATGTCTCTTCCCTGATCTCCTCCCAGCCCCGTTTTTCAGGGCTGGGGAAATACGACAGCATGCTTGTGCACGAAGAAGCAGATTTGGGAGAGTGTGTGTCGTGGCATTGTACTCTGCTGGGTTTACTATGCCAAGAAGCAATCCATGAATGGAGATAAGCCCTTATCAACTGGGATTCAGCAGCCACTCCCCTCTGAAAATGGGATTCTGGCACAGTCATGATGTTGTGCAGGGACTCCATCACTGTTCCAAAGAATCGTTACCCCATTTCCTCTTCTGTTCTTCTAATTAGCAATTTGCACTTCAGTTTGCACATACCACAGCCTTCCTTCCGTCTTGCACACTGGCACGCAGTTGGCACTGCTGTTGTTGTCATTTACAAAACCAAGAACTCAAAAACTGGGCAATATCAGATTTACATTTGCACTTACAGATCTGCCCACTCACACATTTGTGCACTGAGTGACGGAGGGGTGCTGCATGATCTTAACTCTTGCACAAAACTAGGACAGAGTTTACAGGAAAAGACCTGCGCGAATTTTAAGGGCTGGAATTTGCAAACAATTACATTTTCTTAACATAGTTTTCTATAGATAATTCTGTATTTTAGGAAAAAAAAAAAAGGTATAAAAAGAAACTTTGCTAGCATTCCAGAATGTGTTTTTTTAATACAAAGTTATTGCAGTTTTAATTATGTTAATTGCCAGAAAGATAATGTGCTGTATGTGGGAGAGCAGGACTCTGTTTCCAGGTGTTGAATGTAGACATCATTGAGTTGAGGCAGAATAGGCTGGGAAAACTGTGATTCTTCAACCTCTTCTGGATCTTTGAGCTCCTGCCTTACTTAAGGCTAATGATGAGACACCAGAATTGTCCAAATTTTGAAGGTAAGTTATTTTGTGCTACCGTAGCTGCCTGTGCGTGTATACAATGGCAGCATGCTTGTTTCTAAGCGGGGTTCAGCAATGCAAAGCATGCATGCAGGTCAGGTATGACTCAAATCAGAGTGCATGGAGAAAAGGTGCTTTTGTACTGGAGACAGAAGGGTAGAAGGGGAAGTATTTCTTCCATCTGAGGTGAATATATGGAAACCTCATGAAAAAACAATGCTAAATATGGGTGGCCTTTTGGAAAGTGTTTCTGTGCAAACAACATCTAGAGTGATAAAAATCATCTACTGAGCTGAGTCGAATGACATAGTTGAAGTGGAGCTGTAAATAAAGGGGTAGGCGGTTTCCTGCTAAAACTCCCCTGCATGTCCAAGAACCCGCTGTGACTCAGCATTGCAGTCACTGGGAACTCAGCGCAGACACCCTTTTCTAGTTGGGTATTTTTACTTCTCTTTTTGCACCATACCAAGAGGGGCTCCATTCATCCCTGGAGGAACCAAATTGGCAGTATGACCCATTATTTTTTGTTGTCTTAAGGTAGTGATCTTACAGTAGACCAATGAGACTGTTTGGACTTCCTATTAAGCTGTCTGATTATCAATGATCCATGCCTGCAAAACAGCCTGTCTGCTCGGATCTTTGTTAGGCCTTCACATAAAAGTTCTTGGAACTTACATAAGCATACTTTAACTGGGCTCTTAACTGCATCTTTTGATGGCCTAATAGTGGAATTTTCATTGTTTTCATTTCATGTGCAAGAAGACTCAGGAATTAGTGGTTTGGGTTTTTTAATTTTCAAAATTTAATTTTCAAAAGTATGTGTGTAAATATGCTGAATGGAAGGGAAACTATCACATATAATACATTTTCTAATGTACCTACAGTTCCTTCAAAGAATTAGCACCTTTGGAAAGATTAACTGAGCTGGAAGAAGCTATGCCCCTGTTAAAATAACAGCAGTACCAATGACCTTTTAGGTCAGCAGCATCTAGAATCTCACTTGCCCTAGAATATTTTGTTTGAAGCTGTAAGATGTCATCTTAACTCCTTTGAGCTCATAGCTTTGGTACAGCCTTTCTCATTAAGATTATGCTTTCCCTCGTCCCTTGTGAGCCTTCACAGTTGCCTCTCCATGTGAAAGGTTCTGTATCCACACAGCTTTAAACTTGGCATTGGTGATTAATAAAGCAGATTTGGGAGATTTGCACGTTCCCATGAGCTGAGTTAGAATGGGCTGTTCTGTTCTTTTTCCTTCTTTATCCCATGCAATATTTATTTCCTCTTTCATTTCTAGCCCATCTTCTTTTCTCCAGTTCACAGTCCTTTCCCTTTTTTTCTTTTTTAAGTTGTTGTACTCCCTCTGTGCTAGTCCCAGCTAACTTCTTACTGGCTTCTTCCACAATACTGCTGGAAGTTTGTCCCCATCTGACCTTTCTCTATGTGAACAATTCCCACTGTTCCAGGTTTAAAATTTACTCCCCTCTTTGCTTTTTTTGGCTTTCCAGACTGTTGTTTTCTAATTGCTTCCTGTAATTTCTGTTTAATACCTCTTTTAGTTTCAAGATGCTCTCTGTCTTTTGCTTTCTTTCTCTCTGATATTAAGTATATTTTGTACAGTTTTGGGTTTTTTTCTGAGAATTAAGTCCACCGTCTCCTCCAGAGTTTTCAGTTTAGCATCTGAAGGTTATCTGTGGTTCCTTGTTAGTGAACTTCCTTTCTGGGAAGTTCGGTCTCCTTGTATTTTGACTCAGATCATTAACATCAAAGTAGATTCTTTTTTTCTTGCAAATTCCCATAACTGCCCACCTTTATTCTCTTTTCTCTTCCTCAGTCCTCTCCAGTACCACACACAGCAGTGCTATGTGGTGCATTGCTTTATGAAAGCTGACACTCAGTTGCTTTCCCTCAGATAAGTCCTCTTTTGCTGCTCTTAAGGCTGTGAATGCTGGAGGATCTGGTATGTTTTGAAATCCTCCCATCTGAAAAGCAGGAATTGGGGTTTTCACAAAGTGCATCCAAGGAGGGGATACCCAAGGAGCTGGCGCAAAGAAGGAGCTCAGATTGTTGCAGAAGCCAGAGGGGAACCAAGAGGTGGCTGACACTGGGGGACCTGACACTGGAGAGCAGAGCAAAAGACAGGGACAGTGCCGGGAGTGCCTGCAGGTTATGAGAAAGCAGCTCTGGGGTGATTCCAGGCAGGCAGAAAGGGAAGGTCCAGGAAGGATGTGTAGCCCAGGGTTGCTGGTTCAGGGAGGGGATGCTCTGGTGTGGAAGAAAAAAGGCAGCTCTGTAGAGAAGGGAGAAGGTTTGAAATGGGTTTGGAGAAGCGGGGTAAAGAATGTGGAGGACACTGGGTCCAAAGAATGGGAGTACTGAGAGCTATGGCTGGGAGTGTTACAGATATGATATGGATGAGGGGACTCAAAGGCAGGACGGGCTGGGGATAACCATCTAGCAGAGCTGGTGCCATTAACTGGGATCCTGGTTTGGGGTCTGAGGACACGTAGTGACCTGCTGTATCCCCCTTCCTCCCAATGCACTGCTGTAACCCTCACAGCCTATGTTTTTCTTCTATCCGAAGTATGGTGGTATACAGTATGTCAGTATGTAGTACATCCACTTCCAAACAGAAGGTTTAACAGACAATCTGATACCCACACTAAATGGTAATTTCATTTCACCAGATGACCAGAATTCTCCTTCTCCTCCTCTCCCAGGTACTCTTTTTTGAAGTATATTAGTACTTAAGGAAAATAACTGGGCCACATGGGTGATGACTCTTGTACCCCACAGACACAGAGCAGCTGCTGAGATCCTGCCTTCTGAGAAGAGCTGACGAGAATGACCAGTGAGGCCAGTGAGCAGGCAGAGCCCAGGCTGCTGCAGAGTGCTGCACCTCTCAGCATCCCTGCGAGGTGACTGCTGCTGCGCGTCTGAGAGGACAGCCCATGCTCGCGTCAGTGAGGGAAAGTGTTGCACCCTTATTGGACATAGTGAGTCATTTGCACCTTCTGCTACATCTGGCATTAATTTCATTTTAAGTTACTCTAGTGCATCGTTATTTTCAGTATTTCCTTCACCAGAAGCTGGAGCCACAGTGGTGAAAATAATTACATTTACCAGAATCTGTTATTAAAATAGGCAGCTAGTTCTCACTAGAAATAAAAGGATCAGATTTTCAACAGCATTGAACACTGCTATTCAAGTACTCACATATGGAGTAAAATTCTATTAATCAGAAGTAATACAGTGAATATAACTCCCAGGTATTCAAATGCACCTGTCTGCACTTTTCTTCTATGCGAGTGGAAACCAAGCAAGGAAACATTTGAATGACAAATCCAATTAACCATGAAAAAGAGGAATTTACCAGAAGACTAGCCAGCCTGTTTTAATTTTAATGGAAATTTGTGTCATTCTGTGGTCTTGACGTAACACTGTGTGCAATTTAACACTAAGCATTAGCATTTAAAAGTGCTTCTGTACACCACCACCTTGGATTACATCCATGTTTTAGTCTCACCCATATTGTGAGGTTGCCAGTGGCTCTTGTAGCCATCCAGATTTAAGTCTACTGTTTAAAACTACAAAGTGGCCTCAAATAATTAGATAACTGTGCTGTAAACTCCCAGACTTCTCCAGTGATTTGTCCTGCCTTCAAATACACAGCCTTGTGGTGGTTTGGAAAACTTTCCACCAGGAGTTGAACTCATATCTTCCATTTTTTTCTTGTACATGCATTGAAGTAGTTTACAGGGACAGGCATAATAGGAACTTGGACTCAGCTTTTCAAAGGAATTAGGAGTAAAAACTTCTTGACTCGCACAGTGTGCCTGTCAGGTATAACTGCAAGGGCTTTCAGCTGAAATAGAAAGGCCACACTGAGAAATAAGGGAAACAAAGATAGCCAGAAAAAACACTCCGTTTTCATTGGGGCTGTTTATATTTGAATCTCTTGTTTGTAGGAAGTTCTGTTTTCATCTATAATACCATGCAAGTTCCTATAAAAGTCTGTTTAATTTTAGTATTACTCAATTTCCAAAGAAATAATTTGGTTTTGTGTTCAGAAAACTTACTGCCAAGCCCCCTCTGCTGGCTGGAAAAATCAAATTTTCATCCCTGCATGCTGAAGGCATCTAGTAAAAGCATTCCACCTTATTACTGTTCAAGTAATTACAGCTCTGAGTTAATAAGATCATTACTATCTTTCTGTAATTATCTATCACTACCTGTCATGGGTTGAGCTTTAGAAAGAGTCAGGATAATTGCTGCCAACGTGTTCAAATCCCTCCATTTGAATTAGTATTGTCAGTCTGTTGAAAATTCATCCTGTCATCTGATTATTTTATCATCCAAGTTATTTTCAGTAGCGTCCATCCTCTCCACCCCCCACTGTATCTCATATGTATTATTTACGTCTTTTGGCAGTGATCTCATTGCACACAGTCAGTGTACTTACATAATATGTCTATACAGGAAATAATAAAAATCTGAATCTGAGAAGCTTTTCCAGGGCAATTCAAACTGCAAAGACCTGCTTTGCTTGCTTCAGAGTGTGTGACAGGGGAAGTTCTGTAGGTGAAAGACAGTACTCTGTGCTGTTTAAACCATGCTTGTCACCTGTGTATGACAAAGCCTTTTGCAGGGACAAGCTTTACACTTCCAGATCAGGAAACAGGCCTAGCAAGGAAAGACAATCCGTTAGCTTGAGCACTAAACTAGGACATGGTTTTAAGCCCTGCTCTGAAACAGACTGCCTGGTGGCCTTGCACTAATTAGGCTAAAAACCAAAAAAAGAAGTATGCTACAATATTGAGCATTGCCCAACAAAATTTTGAAGTTTGTGAGATGACGTGTTGGATCTGTTTACGGTCCCCTGTGGTGCACATTGAGAGCTAAGTTTCTGTGAAAGGAGCTCCAAAGTAGCCAGTGTGCCATGCAAGCAGCCAGTAAGGAGCTATTGCCATCAGTCTTTCAAAAGTGGAGCAAGCCAAGACAGCGTCACTGGGGGACCTGATTAGTACTTAGAAGACCTCTTCAGTATGTGTATTTGTGTTCCTGCTTGGCATCCTAACTACTAAGTAGAGGGCTCTTCACATTGAAAGGGAAGGAGGAGTATTTGTTAACCAAGAGAGACTTGGGCCTTAACAGCTAGAGCACTCACCTATGAGTTGGAAACTGGGAAACTATGAGGGGATTCTGGTGCCTCCATGGAGTGCTGTTACATGTTGTACATTAGGCAGTTATTAGATAAGCTCCATAACTGGTATTTTAAGCTGAAACAGAATTCAGTGGCTCACCTCTCTCAAATCCATGCCCAAATCTGCAGGCTTAAAGGCAAGTCCCATTCTTTCTGTAGGTCAATGGCTCTTGAATGCCTTTCTGTGAACTAAAACAAGTTCATAGGAAGACCAGAGAATGTTTCCTTCTGTAGGCTTGTTGTGAGGTCATAATTTCAAAATGGGCTTGGCGAGCATGTCCTCAAGTCCCAGAAAGGAATCTGAGCCTGATTTTCCCACATTTAAGCCTGAACCACTCACATTCCCACAAATGATCTCAGTGGTAAACTGTTGGATAAAAACTAATAAGACTGCAAATATGATGGTACCTCTTTAAAGAAAATGTCTCTAATGAAGTCTCTAAAGGGATGAGAACTATTTCAAAGCTCTATTATTTCATTCAGTTTGATAAAATAGTGACAATTTTCCTGTAAAGATCAAACTGTAGCAAAACTGAGGGAAGGAAAAACATACTGAATTGGTGTTTTATTTTAAAAAAATACTTTTAAACGTAATTCTATTTCAGATGAAAATGTGAACTAATTAAAGTTTCCTAGAATATACTGTAAGTATAGCATGTATCCTGGTGAGGATAAATGAGTAGTCAGTTTTAGCTGTAGTAGCCGATAAGTGCTAGTTAACAACAGGTTTGGACCAGAAAGAAGTCTAAATAGCCCTAAGTTCTAGGGAAGTTACAAAACTGAGCCTGTGTTTGGAATTTATGCCCAACCTCTTCACCCACAGGGCTGAGGCTTAAATACAGGTAGTCTCAGGTTTTACATATGCAACGTTTTGTGACTACGCAACAGTTCTTGTCTGCGAAATGCATCTGTATTGCTTCCCAGGTTTAAGTCATCTATTGCTTTAAAATTGCAGCACAATAGAGAGTTCCCTTTCCTTCTGAAGGAGAAGGTTTTATTGCAGGGTCTGTGCACATTGTAGGAAGAGAAAAAAAAAAAAAAAAAAAAGGAAGCAGGAAGTACTTGAGTCCTAAGCAGTGTGCAATCCGAGGCAGCTCTGCAACCAGAGGAGCACTCCTTCCTCCTGAGACATTTGGCAGAGGTTTCTGGGTCTGTAATCGAAACATTCAGTCCCATCATGACAAGAATCTTGTGATTCTGTGACCAGAGCAAACCTGTTTCCACAGAGGACAAACTGTGACCAAGCAAGCCATAGCACTTGGTAAAAGCTGGGAATGGGAGGCAGAAGCTCCCTCCAATGTGGGTAGGACAGAGACCCAGGATAAGACTTGCCACTTTCCAAATGCCATTTCATGCAAAGCCTGTTCATTTCTTACCTTCTGCAGTGCAGTTTGCCCATTTATACAGAGCTGCAACACGAAGATATATCTTTAGACTCATTGAGGTGCTGTATATTGAGACATTTACAGATAATATAAAAGTGTGAATGAAAATCAGCAAAATGAAAGCCATGATGGAAACTTGTTCTCCAGTATGTGTCTGCATGAGAAATGGCTACCAGGAAAGATAAAACCATTGCTCCTAAGGTACCTGTCTGTAACTTTACTGATGAAACAACAAAGCAACAGTACACCCTTTACTACTCATTTACCAGGAATTTAATGAGGCTTAAAGCATGTTACAGACCATAAACTATAGTTCGAGGTCTTGCAAAACATGCAAACAACTTTGAACTCAAGAACAGAAACTTAAGCTTTTGCCACAGTTTAGGAGTAAGAACTTCATGGCACTGCATCTTTTATGAGTTTACAAGTACTCTTTACAAATGTTAACAGTTTGCAACACTCCACAGCTGTGTGACGAAGTTTGGAGAAGTACTGGTGGAGGGAGCTCTATTGTTTTACAGCTGGGAAATGCAGCCTTTATAAGGAAACACTTCTATTTTACAGATAAGCAGATGAATGAAGATGCTCTCATTACTTTCAGTTATGTTTCCTTTGGCTGGGGCATCTGCTTTCCCCAGCCAAACATGTGTCCAGCTAGAATCCAGAGTAGTGCAATGACATTTATAAGAAACAAAAGAGAAAGCAGCCACAAGCTAAAGGGACATCCACTGAATACTGCCAGCTTTGAGTAAAATGTGACACTATTTAAATGAACACTCCTGTGACTGTAAACTTTAGAGCTTTTTTCATAATAAGAACTGTTCCTCTCAGCCTTGATTTTCCAAGTCACTCACCAGCACTACTTGGGCTGATACCAAAGAAGGCCTAAAGTCTGTAGTCTGTCTCAGAAGACACTTCGTTACCTTTCAGAACAGGGCCCAAGATAGAACAACCAATAGACTGATACAGAGTAGTGCTGGTTTTATAGGTAGCATATACTGTAATTTAACTGGGCCAGCCAAAGTATTTTATGAACTCTATCCACATTATATATGCTGAATCTAACCTATATACCTAAATGCTCAATTTTACCAGGCAGGGCGGAGCAGTGGAACTGGGGAGTGATTGGGACCAGCCTAGCTGCACTTGAAAAAGGTCTGTCCTAAACCGTTAATTCCTTCAGCAATAAGGATTAACCATTGTTAACCAGCCTGGACAGAGGAAAAAAAAAGGGGCCTGGAGAATATTTTTGCCATTGCCCAGATGTTCACCCAAGTATTTGATTTGGCAGAAATGAGCGTAAAAGGGATTGCATCAAATGACAACATGAGCGCAATTCTGACTGTGCTTCAGCCTCCTTAGCTCCACTGGGGAGTGCTGGAGGCTCTTGTGGTCTGGAGTGGACTGAAACACCACTGAGTTCCCAGCAAAAAAAGAGCCAGAGGTACCAGAGTGCAAATAAATCAGTGGTCTCCGTCAAACAGCAGGTTCAACTACTCAGTTCTCCCTCTGCCTTAAAATCTATGAAAACAATGAAAATGAAAATACCTAACCCACATCTGTTAGGAGTGTTTGTTACTAATGACAGTATTATCTTTTGAAAGAGCCTAGGTAACGCAGAGTCAGACTAGAGAGATATGTAGATAAGAAAAAGAAACTGCTTTGTGCCTTTCACTTTCACCCTGCACAGTTTCTCGTAAATGAAGCTGTTAACGGCAACTGGGCCTGAGTACGCCGATGAGTTTTGCCTTGCAAAGCCGAGGCCGTGTCCTGTTCTTTTCCGTTCTAAAGTGACTATTGCCTGAAATTCATAGCTTTCAAATTGTAGCAGAGCTGCAGGTCTTCAAATGCGCCTGTACAGAATTCAAAATTAATTGAATATGTTTGGCGTGTCAAAACTTGAAAGGTGCAAGCAAAAATGTGCACACAGTGTCATGCCTGCTCTGCACAGCCACTTTGTGCTATGTGACAGTTGCATGAATCTTAGACACCATCCACACTGAACTGGTGTCTCCTGGTTGGCTCTTACAGTGTGGACAGCTTCTGTTTTGAATAAACAAGCACTGTTGGCTTTTGCAATAGAGTGCAGTTCTGCAAGTCTGTGTTTGTGGGCTCGTCAGGTTTGGAAAATAAGGCGTACTGGGTTTGCATTTAGCATTTATTGCTGCTTTTCATGACAAGCTGAAAGCTTCCTAAGTTTTGGGGGGTTAATATTTTTGAATCCCTGAAGAGTCACTTTTTGGTTGTATTTGAATTTCAAGTCCAAGTTTTGTTGTTTAGTTTGGAGGGCTGGTCTGTATAGAGCTAGATTTAGAAACAACCACTGTGTTGCACCACTGTGTATGTTTCAGCCATCTACAAAAAGTCAAATATATATTTTAAAATAATGTTCATTAATAATTACTTGAACTTATTCAGATAATTAAATGTTTGTATAGTTGCCTCATTGCAGTCTCCATCACAACCATTAGTTTAGGAGAAAGGTCAGGTTACCTGTACATAAGAAGGGATGTCAGTGTTTTCCCATGAAGTGGGTCATTTTCACAGTTTCTGTGTATGTTCCTCTGGTTCATTTTGTCTCCTTGTTTAGTTCATAACACCAGGTCTCACTGGAATGAGCTGATGAAAATCTTTTAGCACCAGTAGATGGATTTACCTTAAAAGAAACTGAGATTTACCTTAAAAGACACTGAGGTACTCATGGATCAGTTGTCAGTGGTGGTTGCTCAAGACTTCAAATGCCAGTAATAAAAGACTAACCTTCATTCCATCAAATTCCTATTTGACCCTGCATATTCTATGCTTAGTGGAAAGAGACGGGTCTTAATTAGAGAGTTTCAATACACTGTTTAATATAAGGTGCTGTACAGACTACAAACTAGAACCCATTATTAAAATCACTTAAATCAAGAGGTGGAGGCAGTTTGTGACATTTTAATGTCAAATTTTATTTCAAAATGTGACATTTCTGTATGAGTCATAGAGGTCTTTCTAAGATGATGAGATGTCTCCCATTCAGCTCATGCAATCCAGTGTCTTTTGATTTTTTAATAAATAAGAAGCCTAAGAATGGGAAAGCATATTTCAGCTTTGAAGTGTCCTGATTTAGGAAGAACTCTGTGATTTTTTACTTACCATTTTTTATCTTCTTTTAGACCTGTTAAGAGATAAATAGGCCTTGTATAGCCCATACACTAATGTGACTTTATCCACAATTAATGCTATTGTATGTAACAACATTCATTCATTCATGCCAGGAGCTGGGGGAGCGAGCTGCTCTCTGTAGGTGGTATGGCCATCAGTGCATTCTGAGTCAGAGCTTGTAACTACTTCCATTTTTGAACGTTGCTTTACAAAATGCATGCCATAATGTAAGAAATTGAAAAGTCAAGCTTATTTATTCCCCAGTCCATTGAAGTATGTACAAACATATAAGTGCTATTATTGCACAGCTTTAAACAGAGTTTCACTGCTGTTGATTTCCTCTTATTTTTGCTTTTTCAGTCATTCAGCTGTTTGTTCTGAATTCTTGCTCTGCTTCCCCACTGCAGAGAGGCACCTAGACAGCTGTTCCTTCAGCTATGACTTTAGCTTTTGCTTTCTGAAGTACCAATACCGGTCCCTTCCCGCTCAGCACTTAGCAGCATTCTTCCTGTTCGAGGCCATTTCTGTCCTTCACCCCAGTATTACTGCCAGCACCAGTCAGGAGATCAGCTGCTCACAAGCAGTTTCTAAAGGGTGCCGGTGCTTTCAGTGCCCTGTGTCCAGTGCGGGATCCTATTTGACTAGCATCACATGGGCAAAGTTTTAGTCACAGTGTCATAGAAAATAAATGCAGCCTTTTTACACGGAGATTCTCTGATCTCAGAGCAAAATGTGGATAGCTAAGGACAGTCACCACATCCGTGTGGAGAAGCTGGCAGCTCATGGCATAGACAGGAGGACTCTTTGCTGGGTTAAAAACTGGCTGGATGGCCGAGCCCAGAGGGTGGTGGTGAACGGAGTGAAATCCAGTTGGTGACCGGTCACAAGCGGGGTCCCTCAGGGCTCAGTTTTGGGACCTGTCTTGTTTAACATCTTCATCAATGACCTGGACGAGGGAATCGAATGCACCCTCGGTAAATTTGCAGATGACACAAAATTAAGCACAAGTGTCGATCTGGTTGAGGGTAGGAAAGCTCTGCAGAGGGATCTGGACAGGCTGGAGCAATGGGCTGAGGTCAGTTGTATGAGGTTTAACAAAGCCAAGTGCCGGGTCCTGCACTTTGGTCACAACAACCCCCAGCAACGCTCCAGGCTTGGGGAGGAGTGGCTGGAAAGCTGCCTGGTGGAGAAGGACCTGGGGGTGTTGGTGGACAGCCGGCTGAACATGAGCCAGCAGTGTGCCCAGGTGGCCAAGAAGGCCAATGGCATCCTGGCCTGGATCAGAAACGGTGTGACCAGCAGGAGTAGGGAGGTGATCGTGCCCCTGGACTCGGCACTCGTGAGACCGCACCTTGAGCACTGTGTCCAGTTTTGGGCACCACAGTACAAGAAGGAAATTGAGGTGCTGGAGCGGGTGCAGAGAAGGGCAACAAGGCTGGTGAAAGGGCTGGAGAGCATGCCCTATGAAGAGCGATTGAAGGAACTGGGGTTGTTTAGTCTGGAGAAGAGGAGACTGAGAGGAGACCTCATTGCCCTCTACAACTACCTAAAAGGAGGTTGTAGCGAGGCTGGTGTTGGTCTCTTCTCTCAAATTAGTAATGATAGGACGAGGGGAAATGGCCTCAAGTCGCGTCAGGGGAGGTTTAGATTAGATATTCGGAAGAAATTCTTCACTGAGAGGGTAGTTAGGCACTGGAATAGACTGCCCAGAGAGGTGGTGGAGTCACTGTCCCTGGAGGTGTTTAAAGAACGAATAGACGCAGTGCTTGAGGATATGGTGTAGTGGTTAGAGAGGATATGGTGTAGTGGTATAGTGGCTAGAGAGATGCTAGGAGAAGGTTGGACTTGATGACCCTGGAGGTCCTTTCCAACCATAACGATTCTGTGATTCTGTCTTAGGTGATACTCCATGGGCATACAAGTAAAGTACATTGGCTAAAGCATGGGCAACAGTGAGGAGTATTCACTTCTCACACAAACTTGCAGTGACTAGAAAATTGCTGACTGGTCTGCTTGGCTGTGTCACCTACAGCTGCCGCCACACCTGCTTTCAGGTGCCTGTCTCCTGAAGCCTCTGCAAAATACTCCCTCACACAGCAACAAAGATGTGGCCTTTCTTCTCTCTGGCTCCCTATGAATTTTTAGAGGCTCGCCTCAAGCCTTCCTCTTTAAGTTACTTCATGTTAACCTTAAAATTTGAGAAGTTTCTTCCGGAATGAATGCAGGTATTTTCTAAGTGTGAGATTGGTATAAAATTCCCGAGTCATATTAAAACTCAACTCCTTCTAATCCTGTTGTAATGTTTTATTAATTTCAAATTACCTTGATTGCTGGTGGCATAGCTGTGATGTTCTTGGTTTAAACAAGGTAAGGCTTGTAGAAGGAGCAGGCAGCCTTGCCTGCTTGAAAATTTATTTCATGAGTCTTTGAACAGTCTTTGAGTATTGCAGAACCCTGCCAATATATGGAATGGCTGTAACTTCTCAGCCTTACTGGCCTCCATGTGTATTTCTAGATTTGACATCTCAGATTTTAAGTTTTTGGAGATAAAATGCCACTCTTCTGGTTACTTTTCTTTATGAAAATTATTCTGTTCTTACTCTACTGGATGCCGATGATGCTAATCAAAGTCCATTTATGGTCTGTATTCCCCTACCCCGGTTACAGGGGGTCTCCAGTCCTGTTAAGCTTCTCCTAAACATCTAGTTCTTTTATGGATGAAATGAAGTCAGAAAGGCTGAACAACAGAAGTCTCTTAGCTACTGGCTTCACTTCAGTAAGGATAAAGATCTAATGCTTTGGATGCCGTTCACATTTCCTGTTTTAAAAGAGTTCTTTTTTTCTTGGTGCAGGAGTTTGAATAGGCTCATCTGGAAGCCAGCTTTACAGACTATTTCCAGAACAGCAAGCAATACTGGTAAAGTAAAACTATGATTAATTCCTTTTTTTTCTTTCAGCATGTCATAGACCTATTCCATAGAAAGGTGAGGTAGTTCATTTACATAGAGACATATTTATAGCATGGAAAGAAATAAACAGGTGACACTGAGTTCTGCAGAACGCGACTGGGGCTCTCTAAGCATTTCTTCTAAGTATTCTTTGCAAACGAAATGAGTCAGCTAAGCTGGAGAGCATCACACTGTTTTCATAGTCTGTAGGCTACCATCAGTAGGGATGTGTGGTGACTGGCAGGAACTGGTTAACTTTACGTGACAGTGAGAGCAATGAAACCATTTCTCATGCTAAAGGCTGGCTGCACAAGCTCAGCTTTCCACCCTCTCTGAGTAGGTGCCAGAGCCAGATGCTGCTTTTCCTCTGCCACACACGGGGTGCAGCTGTCATCTCCTGGCAGCTGCAGGACGGCTCTTGCCTCTACTGATTCCACTAAGCATATGCTAGCATGCAACCTATAGCATCTGTACTAGGTTCCACGAAAAAAGAGCATGAGAGGCTGCCTTGCTAATGCTTTACTTGATATCACTTGCCACAAAGGCTGGTTCATCTTATCTTAGAGTGACGCCTATGCACTTTTGGCAGGACAACAGTATGGGAGGGGCCAGGCTCTTCTTCTTAGTAGTAGTAGTAGTATCACAAGGTCTGTTGCTCATGTTTACCTGCCTTGTCCAAGTCACTTCTAAAATGTCACTTATTCAGAGCAGGCTGCTGACTAAAACTTCAGCAGGTCGCACCGAGAGTGCTCCTGTTTCAGCAGATGACTTGCTTGGCTCCAATTCTTTTGAAATTTCTGGTCAAGCACAATTCAGGATCTGTATCCCAGACTGATCAGTCCCAAAGCATAAATTACAAGCAGCTGAAGTTCAGGTTAGGGATGCAAAGATAACTGACTTCCATCCCACTAATTCCAACGCATTGACCCCTTAATTTCAAATCATTAATTAAATTCAATGATGATAACCTAAAAAACCCCCAAACAATCCTGAAGGATAAGGATGGTTTTCCAGGCTTCATCCAGCATGTTGGCATGTCAACATTGCATCTTTTACGCAGTACAAAACAAACACTGGGAAACAGCGGAATTTTATATTCTTGTGGTTGTTTCCTATCATTCTGTGTGCAGTATTAAGAAAATAAACCTAAACTACAGTGGATTTCTTAAAGATGAAACTTGGCAGCTCTTGTCTGTGCTACAAGTTGTCGGAGTTTCATATGAATACCAGGGAAGGGAAGACAGTTTGTCTCAGATCCCTCTTCTCACTTACAGAGTAATGCTTTTTTACAAAGTATTGTTTTCTTATCTTGCTTTGGTCATGCTTCACTCCCTGTGCGCTGCTTCCTTTTGCTGAAGGAGGATATGAAAGACACAATCGTATCACTTTGCAGTTTCCTCTGTGATGTGGGCAGCCGGTGTCTGCAAGAGACGCTAAGGCAGAGCAGCACCTGCCAGCAGGTTGCAGAAGGGAGCAGGCGGAGAGCTGCCCTTGGCCTGTCCCCATCACACTTGAATCCCCCGAGCTGCTGGGCTTCCACGGACAAGTTTTTCGATAGTATCTGTTTTATGGACATCTGTGGGCCATCACCATTATGAGCCATGCATGTAGCAGCTCCATGCTTCAGGACTTTTCTTCCATTCATCTGTGATGCCTCCCTGTTTCTAAAGCAAATATTTAGAAAATACTGAAAATAACTTTTGTAAAAAATCTTGAGTGCTTGGAATCCAAACCTTAAAAAAAACCAACCAAACTTCTTTAAAAAAAAAAAATCTAGTTAGTGACTTCTCAGTACTAGGAAAGACAAACTGAGACATAAAACTGAAAAACCTTTTCTGTACACATTAACCAATGGACTGGGGCAGAAATCTTTTTAAAAACTCTTTTGAATGGGCTGAAAGAATGCAAAATATCAGAATTTCTGGCCAAGGGCAAGGAGGATTTTTCTGACTGTGTAGTATCAGCCTTTTACCAAAGTTAGAGAGGGAAGCAGAGAATTGCTTCCATTTTAAGTAGTACTGTCAGTGATAGTGGGAAAAGAGCTGAGCTGGACAGAAAAAATTCAAGTTGCTGCTTCTCTGGAAATCTCTTGTCATGGACATCCAGGGTCAAATTCTTTTCTAAGGTCTCTTGACACCGTACCAATAAAGTTGTGCCAGAGTAACTGAGGGAGACCTGGCTCGTGCTACGCTCCAGACTATCTTATCTATGTGTAGTCTGACCTTTCTTTATCTGTACCATTGGTGTGGAATAACGTCCTTGAAGACTGCTTTAAAGAAAGGCGCATATTATAGTAGCAAGCAGAAGAAGATTGATTCCTTCTTTTTAGTCCAGGCAAACCAAAACTGTCCCATCCAGCGTGCTCTCAGAAAATGTGCTCAGGTTTAATCCAGCCTAATTTACAGCCTGTCAGCCACTAAGTCACTGCCTTTCCCAGCTGTGTGCCAAGTGTCCTCTGCTACCCTTAAATCAGAGGATGACTGCTGTGGGACCAGCTCCAGAAAACACTCTGTTGAAGCATCAGACATTTTTCCTGCAGCTGCAGAATGTGTCTCCATGCTGAGCTAAACCAGATCTTTGATAAGCCCTTTGCAGATAATTCAGTGTAACCCTGCATTTTACTGAAAGATAAGGCTTTTCTGGTTTAGGAAAACAAATCCATTTCTTGGTGCAGATCACTGGTGCTCCTGCCTTTCTCATAACACAGTTTCTTTGAGAAAGATCTTTTAAAAGGGACCTTTTAGTCCCTCCTGGAGATTACACTCTTGTAGGGCTCTTGCCTTCATCTGTAGATTTAATGGCTTAATAAGCATTAGACCCTTCTATTCTACAGTAACAAATAGCAATACAATACTTCCATCAATATTTGGCACAAATATTTTTTTTATGTGAAGCTAAATATTGATGCTGTCAAGTGACTGCAGCTTAGGGGTATAAATGGCAAATATTCTTCTCCTGTGAGCCTCGCTCAAATTTTGCATTAATCTACAGTAACTATCTAATGTCTTTCTATTCCTGTAAGTCATATGATTTGATTGCCAGATTACATGATTCTGTATTGTGCTTAGATGTCAGTGTTTTTATTGTTATTACCAATATTATATTTTATTCTTACTGTAAATGGTAACAAAAAGTTAACTGCTTCCTTACTCTATAAAAGGAATAAAGTCCCATTTACAGAATGTCTCTAAACAGAAAATATCTCTGAAAAAAAAAAGGTAAGTTGAATAAATAATTAATAACATGACGACTGAGTATAAAAAAGGTCTTTTTATGTATTTTCCTACTCAAAACAAAACTACGTTTTTTTTAAAAAGTAACTGGCTATTTTCATGGAGAACAAAATCTGCTTTAAAGAAGAATGATTGTAGGGGGGCCTGGGCCCCGTGCATTTTTACCCATTTTGCACTTTTGTAGGTAACAAAATCTGTTAAATTGAGGAATCCATCCCCTCGGTTTTCCTGATTCTCTTATCTTTCTTTGTTCCATCCTCCTGTTTTTCCATTAGCTTATTTCTTGGCTTATTTTCTAAATAAAACGTCAATCCACCCACCCAAAGGAAACCATAACATTTCAAGGATTTCAGATTGCGGCAAAGCAAGTTATCCCATCTGTAATATAAACAGACAGCAAATAAATTCTTGAAGGCCTTGGAATTAAAAAGTTTCCCAGCTTAAAGCTGCCTGTACTTTCAGCGCATTATACTCCAGACTTCCACGTAAGTATACACAATAAAAAGACATCCGGAAAGCATCCCTGTGCATTCCCTTTTCTTCTCACGAAATTGGAGGATCTTCATCAACTAATCAGTCCAGATTAAGTGATCATTTCCTGCTAAGTACTGAACACGCGGGATGGCTCCAGCAGCCCGGGCGGAGGCGTGGGCCCGCCCGGCACGGGCCTAGCGCCGGGCCGGCGGCAAGAAGCACAACCCGTAGTGAGCGGGGCGACGGTACTCGGATGAAGTGGAGACACAGCAAAAAAAGCATTTCCTGATAAAACCAAACCGTTTATTCCGATTCGACACTAGTTTTTGTACGTAAAGGAGCCGATCCTGCACTGAATTCAGGAGAAATGAGAACGAGCTGGTCTAGAACTCTGGTGCGGCCCCTGACAAGCGCTGGGGGGGGGCAGAGGCGGGCTGCCGGCCGGGGCTGGCGGCGGGGAGCGGGGGCCGCTGTTCCTGGGGAGCGGAGG
>VZZY01011674.1:0-52089 GCA_013400335.1 Eurystomus gularis | reverse complement strand
CGCAGGGCCGCTGGATGCGCCCGCTGCGCGGGGCGGGGAGGCTCCGGCAGCGCGGCGTGCCCGCTGGCTGCGTGGCGTGTCAAGAATGGTTATTTGCCTGTGTGTCGCGGATGTGCCGGGGGCACGCTGAGCAGCTGCTCTCACATACCCCGTCATCCGTAGAAGAGGCATCCAGAAAACGCTGCGCTGCTGTAGCAGTCGCAGAAGGAGCAGCGTGTGCTGCCGCAGGGCAGTGTCTGTGGCGGTCGGAACGAAACGTTACGTTGTCTTCCCCTACGAGTTCCAGTCAGGATAGGGCCTGTTTTCAATTCTCCACAGTTACAGGAAATATTTGATCAAGCTGAGGTGCTGCAGGGAAGAGCTGTGAGTCTAGGAACAAGGCTAGGGGTTGGTTTTTTTTCCTTCCCTTCACCTGTACTGTTAAGCCAACCGGAGAAGTGCTAGGCTGCAGTGTTGCAGGAATTGTACAAAATAGTCACATTACTTAATTGTCAGTCTTCTAGTTGTCCTACCTCGGCTTGCATGGCTGAAGGAGGAATTGTGTGCAGCTTTTGACTCTTTATGTGAAAATCTACTGTAAAAAATGACTGTACAGATCATGAAGCTGAAAACTGCTTAAAATTGAAACGTAGTTTTAAGCAATCTTAGTTCCTTGAGTTTCCTTGCAAGTTGTGGCAGCTTTAACTCCAACTGTTTAACTAACTACTTGATTTTAAATACTTTGATTTCTGAATTAAAAGCAAAATGAAAATAGAAAGGTTAATTACTTTTCATACTTGCTTGTTTTTTAGGGAAGTATGTAATGGTGATGGGTGTGGTGCGGTCCTGCAGTCCAGAGCCTGTTCTTCGAGCGATAAAGATGACGGATCTTTCTGAAAACCCCGTGCATAAGAGCATGTGGAGCCTTGAAGTGGAGGATTTGCACAGAGTTATACCATAGATACTTTTTCTTCTGCCTAAAATAATAGGAAATGTACTTTTTTTTCCCCCTCCTTTTTCTGGTGCAGAACATTGGGCTGTTCTCTGAATTTGTGGTTTCAAACACCCAGCAGTTACTCTTGGAGTAAAAAAAAGTCAGGCTCGAGAGTTAAGTGGAGGGATCAGTGCATATCTGATAATAATCACAATGTTCAACGCTTTTCCAGTCTCCTGTTATACCAACAGATTTGATGAACGCTTATTTGATGCAGTCCGAGTAATGTTATGCTGTTAGGAATACTACATGTTTCTGCATGTGGTAGTTGCTGTTTCCAGGACCCCGTGTTCCGATAGCCATTCCTATGGCAGGGCAGTTGGCAGCAGGGGCTGCACAGAACTTGTGTTACCGAGTTGAACTCGATATGTGGAAAGAAGGCAAATATGTTTCCATCCGTGTGGCTGGAAATAATATTGTTGCCTGTGTTTTCTCTTTCAGTAATAACCACCTCAGTAAACTCTACTTGTAAGACAAATGTCACTTTCTAACTGTAAGCTGGGTCTTGTATATAAGTAGCTCTGTGGTTTCTGTGTTTCTGAAATACTGAAAGCGGTACAGTAATAACCCCTGTGTTCCAGTGAAGTGAAATTAACTGAAACAGTGCAGGATTCCTTGGAATAGGTTCTCCAGGTTCAAAGTGCAAACACTTTCACTACCTCATGAAACAAGCCTCTTGTGCCTAGGCGCATTTTTCTTAGAAAAGTTTTAGAAGTTATTAGAAGTATTCCTTTTCCAAGCTATGCTATTTTTAGCTGTTTAAGTAATTCTTAAATATGTTTTATTTCCTCCTCCTATGAAAAGAAACAAACTATGAAATCAAATCAAAAAAACCTTTAAAAAGCAGAATTATCACTACTCTTTATTTCCTCTCTTACCTAAACGGAATTGGAGTCCTAAAGCAAGCATTGCAATATCCACGTGGTATGGCTTTGTAGTTTGGCACTGCGGTGCAGCAGTACAGCAGTGTTAATTAGGAATGCATGTAGGAAGGGAACTCTATACAATTTAAGACAAGAATCAAGTGGTGGTAAGTAAACTGTAAAATTGTGGGTTTATATTTTCAAAACATATGGAAAATAAATACAGTCTTTTAAGTAGATCTTTAAATGAGATCTTCACAGATTCAGGACTGGATGTCAGAGCACAATTCCAGGCTTGAGTCTAGGATCCCAAACCAGAGCCCATCAGAGGCAGTTGTATAACGGAACTCCTGTGCACTGAGACCCTGCTGATGAAATACCAAGACACACATACACACAGAATTTTAGCAGTCTGCATTTATTTATTAACGCTGGGAAAAAAATCCCTTTGTGGCATGCTGTCACCTTTTAGAAGTGATCCACGTGGGCAGCATATTGGCTGGCAACTGTTTTTACCTGGTGATAGTTTTCCATCTGAGTGCTTATGCCAAGAACCTGAAGCTCATTCCAAGTAAGTTCACTTTGCTGTGTTTTCTAACCAGGCAGTAAACCTCTGGAAATAGAGAGCTAAATGGTCTGATGCATCCTCGGTCCTGTCAGTAAATTTATGGCAGAACTAAGTATGTCTTGTAGCCCCTGTAGTACATGGTTGGTGGGTGCACAATGTCATGGCTTTCAGAGTGAAACTACTCAGTCCATCTGGCAGTGATGCGTACTCACTGAATGCATCAGAAAAGTTGTACGTGCCTAGGATTGGATTTACAGAGGCTGGCTTGGATTTGTAGAGGATTTCTTTGCATCTTTCAGCACCCTCTCCCATCCAGAGTGAGCTCATGAGTCAGAGCATTTGGGGTTTCTTTGCTTGCTAACAGCCAGTTCCAAGCATAGTAAGACCTAGAGCGCTTCATTGCTTGATTTAGGGTGTTTCAGTACCTGTCTGGCTCTGTACTGTACACTTGACCTCACTGGAAACCCAGACATAAGCTCTGGTTCCAACCCCCGGATCTGATCAGTACAAAGCTATAAACGTTGCTTGGCAGTTGCCTGGAAGGAGATCTGCTGGTGAGCTGAAGTTGTGCTTCAGAAAGGCCTGCAATTACGTCACTGGAACAGTAACTTCGAAGGGTTTTAAAGCCAAGACAGGATGCGTTTCTGACAGTTCACATTAAAAAGTGCTTTCCTAGGAATTCAAGGTAAAAGACACTCTTAGCAAAGTTAAATGTCAGGCTTCTAAACAAAAGACTTCTCGTGATCGCTTTGACTTAGGGTTTAGCTGTGTTTTACCTAGTGAGTGGCGGATGCTGTGGGTGGCTTCTGTACCACCGAGATTTGAGGGTCAGGCTGAAGCGCCTTGTCTTTTTGTTTCCACAGTTTGGGCCTGTAAGGCTCTACGTGGTAGTGGGAATTCCACCTTTTCCACATCTTAACTTGTGGCTCGAGTTCTGTCATAGCATGTGGGGCTGTCTGTGATTTTTGTTGCTATTGTACAGCAGAGCACGCAACTGAGAAGTTACAGGGTGAGGAGCTCCTCTGGCCCTGTCTTGTGGAGGGGAGGTCAAAGCTGGGATCTTGTTGTAAGAGTGCTCGGTATTTGGCCCTTGAAGAGGGCTGGGGAGTGGCTGTAGACTGCAGGAAGGCTTCTGCGCACTGTTAGATCTGTCATAACTGGAACAAATCTGGATTTATTGCAGAGCACTTAACCAGTATTTGGAGAACTCAACTGGCAGAAATGTGAGGGTCTGTCATTTCAGACTTTCTCAGCCTGTGATAGATCCTCAAAACCTCAATTTTGCTACTAAGTTTTGGGGCATAAGAATTTTCCCCATAAGACAATATAGATTGTGTACTGTATTACCTTAATCTGAAGCATAAACATTGCAGATTACTTCAGTCGAGGTGTTCCAAAACATACAGTATGATCAGTAGTTGTATACTAATAGTTTAGTCCTGATAAAGCCAGGGGTAGTGCAAAGAAAAATGCCAGTTTTGAAGTACTGAAACTGAAGTACTGACCTGAGAAACAATAGAGTCAGATCCTGCCAAGGGGATCCTCCTTGGAAGATCATGTCCATAAGGAATCACAAACATATTTTAATTGGCTTGAGGGATTCTTTTTGCTGCTGCATCCTGCATTCATTAGGGTGGTATATAATTGCATTTTTTGATTCCCAGGGTGAAAGATTACCTTACCTTGTAATAAAGACATATTTAAAAATAATTTGAATAGATGGTTTCCTTGGTCTGTTAAGGATTCTACAGAGATAAAGAACCTCTTGACCTGTGATAAACTACTGCATGGTTGATGCTAGTTACTTTGTGAACAGGCATGAAAAAGAGATTGCCTTTCCACTAACCCCAGTAGTCCGTCTGGCACCCAGGAAAGGCACGGCTGCCAATACAAAAAATGGCAATGTGACTGTATTCCTGAAAGCTGTAAATCAATGCTAAACTCAAATTATGAACAAGGTCTTGAAAAAGGAACTGTGGGGGGTCTTTTGTCGCGTTTTGTCATCTGCCTCCCTCCCAGATCATTGTTCTGTTAGTCCCACTCTCGTAAATGGCGCTTTGTACAGACTTCTGTTAGGTCCGAGGCCGTGTGTTGCTGTGTGCTCAGCTGAGTGCCTGGGGACAGCCCGTAGCCCAGCAGGGCAGGAGGGGCTGAGGTTCTGCTGACCTGGGTGCTGGCTCCACCTGCTGGTCCCCCAGTCAGGCCAGCCTGCAGCGACCTGTGCCCATGCTGCCCTTGTGGGTTCCAGGTGTGGTCTGAGTTCTCGCCTCCCTCGTGATTGCTTAACACACGCTGTGCATTTGTGTAACCTGGAAACATCTCAGAGCCATCTATCAAGGTACGGAGCACAATGGATGTGGTTTAAAATGTTTATTGGTGTTTAAATGGCTTCTTTATCACCTGTGATATGCTACATGCAGCTTCTAAGAGACTCTGTTTCCATCCATCTCAGGGCTGCTGCTATCTTCGGGTTGCTCTCTGAAGTACAGGAGCCACTTCAACCCAGCCAGTTCCAACTCTAGATCAGGACCACTTTATTCTTCTGAAGGTACTTCAGTGTAACAACAAGGAAGTAAAATGTTTACTGACATTATTCCATCGTTCAGAACACCATTACTTCAATGTTTGCGTGTTCTGCAAAGACATCTGGAGGATTTTGCAGCACTACTTTTTACTAAGGAATAATTCCTGGTCCTGTGTAGGGAAATGTAATGCGGGTTTTTAATCAATAGACCTACCATAGAGAAAGTAATTTAACAGATGAGACGCTTTTATGCAACAATATCTATAGTAGTCTTAAGACTACTTTAGGGACAAGATAGGTGTCAGTCACCTTTTCCCAACATGTAAACTGATTTCTGAGAAGGGGGTCCTAAAAACACAAAGGGAGAGTCTGAAACTGGTGAACAGATACCAAGAAAGCTATTTCTCATTTAACAGTGTACGCACTAATAAGGGAAAAATCAACCAGCATAAAAATGAGAAAATGATTAAATGCTTTGAATTATTTAACCATCTTATTTCTGTCTTAGCCCTCTTGTGTGCTGCGGCACTTCCCTGGAACAAGGTCTCTTTCTCCAGAACATACTGAACAGCCGAGTTTCAGTTCTGGAAAGAAAAGAAGTCAGCCTCTGCTGGTTCAGAGCTGATAGGCTGCTTTCACCAAGTAGCCCACTTGTACTAATCCGAGCTGGAAATGACCTTTTGTCACCTTTTAGATGTACTCATGCTATGGTTCAAGGCTAGTGAAGAGGCCATTTTGCCACTCAATGGGAGAATTTTTTTAAAATAATTGACACATGTCCAGTTTCTTCTGGTTGATGATAGTTTCACTGTACTGAAATCATTCCTCTTACTGTCAGGTGTTTCTGGGTGAAAAGCTTTCCTTTTATACTATGTATGCTTCGTTATAGTCCATTCACGCATTTCCTGTTCTCCCTACTATTGCTTCTAGCTTGTCTACCTAAAATAGCTGTTTTATTTTGGGTGCTGCAAGGGCCCTTCCGTCTTCAGTGCTGGTATCTGCCATTCAGAACTGGCTCAAGCTGAAATGAAGAAGAGAGAAAATCCAGTTAAGTGGTTAGTAAGTACTTCAAAGATAGAAGGTAACAAGTGACACTTAACACAAGCTGTTACTGTGCTGAACTACAAGAAATCTATGAAGGGAAAACCTACATTAGGACATTATCAGAAAGCTGTAGGGAACAGTGTTCTAGCATTTTAGATACAGTTTTATCTTAGATACACTAAACTGAAAGATGTAAGGTTCTTTTGTCATGTTTGATGATAAATCCACATCTAGGAGGCAAAGGGCAGCATTATTACTTAAGCTTCTGGGCTCTGGCTAGTTCAACTATCCAGTGGAAGATCCTTGACAAGACTGAATGTCTAGCAAGCAGTGCAGAGGTAGTGCTGCTGACTGACATTTTCTCCTTTGATCTCATGACCCGAGATGGCTATCGGTTACCATGTGTCACTAGCCTGGCCGTTACAGACTCCTTCACAATACCAAAGCTGATTCTCCCTTACTGCAGCCTTGTCTCTCAGGCTTCCTTCTCTTCAGTGTGTTTACGTATTTAAAGACTTAACTCATGTCTTTCCTCGGCCCTTCAATTTTTTCCCCTCAGAGACACTTCTGGACTCTTCTCAATGGGTTCACAACTCAACTAAAACATGGTGTCCAAAGCTGGATGCATAAAATAAGCTGAACGGAGAAGAATTATTTCTTGTCTTTAATATGTTTATTCCTGCGTACATCCCCAATATACTGTGCTTGCTTAATAGCATGTTATTTATTGATGTTAACTGGGCTTGTGATCCACTCTTAGTTCCAATCTCTTTCCTCAGAAGTGGGATAATGTAAACTAGCAGCACTAGCTGACTTCAGTCTTTTGGCTACCAAGCCATTCTAAAACTCTGTTTTCAACTGAATGTTCAGGTTCAGATTTAACAAAATTTGTCTCTGTATTTTATATTCACATGTTGAAGAGTTTATATAAACTACTGGAGCTAAAACCACTTACTGCCTATAAGATACTGCCCAGAAATTTCATGGCCTTCTCTACACACTGGGTGAACTGAACACATGAGGCAGATGGCATTATTACTGCATACGGGAGTGTGGACTTAAACACACAAGAAGAATTCTTTCCTTAAATTCTGTACTTACCAAGTAGTACAGATAGTTAGCAGAGCGGGACTCCAGTCTCTTTTAGAGCAGTAACTGTCCTAATCTAGTTTGTACAGCAGTGTGCGATGCAGCAGTGATGCACCTTCACCCAAAAAATGTGAGGATCCCTAACTTATTTGCACAATAACAACAGAAATGGCTGAGGATTGTAATGCCAAAAATTTCAAGCCAGTACTACTGCTCTTTTCAGGCTTTTCAGCTTTCTTTGCACTTTCAAACAGATTCCTGGAAGATAGCTATCTGGATGACAGCTGCATTAAAATACAAGTATTGATAATATTGAAGTTCTAGGTTAAGTTTAAAGAAGATAGATAGATTTCATTAAAGGAGACAAAACAGTACAAAAATAGGTCACTGAGTATGTTCAGTGTGTCTATATAATTTGTATTACTGCTAATATGAATCTTAAACACATTATTCAGACAAAAAAAATTGAAACAAAAATAGTATCTGAGAAGTTGAACTCCTGGGGCCAATCACGTCATGTTCTGCAAGTCTCTTTCTGCACAGCAAACTGGGAGGAAATAAAGCCCTTACTATGAATTGGATGGGTTATGGTGTCCTTCTGAGTAAGCAGCAGAAAGGGTGAGACGGACAAGGAGCAAAAAGAGTAATTCCAGGAACAGGATCACTTTTGCTCGTGCCCATAGTCAGATTCCTTAATTGTATTTTCTCGTGTGCTCCTGAATAACAGACATGTCAGTACTAGAGCAATTTCACCCAGAATATTCAGGTTGAAATGAAATGAAACTTACCACTGAGGAGGAATTTCCACAGGGACAAAATTTCGGTTGCACAAATGAACAAAAGCTGCCGCTAAACTGCAGGCAGCCTTTAACTCCTGTGACTGACAGGTGTCCAATGTGCACATGCTGTAGAATGGCTCAGGGTCCACCTGCAACACAAAGGGCATTGTTTGGAGGAGCACATGCAGGGTGCAACTGGAAGGGATGTTTGATTTGTGTCTCACTCTCCCCCTGCCCTTGTTAGGACCATTCACAAACCTTTATTCTTTTCCTACTATTGAGGGGTTTATTTGTATTCCCAAATTCTACACCTGTATGCTAAAGAACAGTGCAAAGTCCTGCCACCATTTTGTGGATGTCAAGGACCTTCATTTACATTTGTGGTGATACTTTTTTTGCTGTCTGGATGTTTTCTGATTACTTCTAAAGTACTTCTGCAACTGAACTGCTATATCCTTGCACCAGTTAGGTGCACTCCTTTGAACTACGACCCTTGGGTATCCAGATAGTCCTTTGGTGGCTGAAGTTACACTTACAACTTTGAAGCAGGTCCTAAGAAGTGAATGTGATTCTTCAAAAAACACTTTACAGACTTTTTGCTTAGCTGTAATTGGACATGGCTTCACTTTCCTCTGTATGAGACTGCACTTGTTCACCTGGGGAAAGAATAATACTCAAGTTGGGTTGTTTTTTTTTTTAACATCAGTGTAGTGCGAATTCTTCACATTTCCAGTGTGAGATGGTCTGAAGGAAGATACAGGCAGCTCAGTACACCGCTCTGATTAACATTTATTGTTCATTAATATTGAGAAGTACCTTGCATTCTTCATAAACAAAAATGTATGTCTCATAAATATTACAGGTTACAGACACTGTTTCCTTTTTCTCTTGATTTTGTTTTTCACTGAAGGATTTTGGTGTGTGGCTGCTGACACAGTAAGTAGTTGGCTAGTTGTCTTTTATGATGTATGACAGATCAGAGTTGTACTGTTACTAGGTCTTTTTGTTGGAGAAAAAAAATCTTCATATCCTTGCTGGGTTATTCATAGCTGATAAACAACAAGAAGGCTTAAAAAAACCCTAAACTGAGGTCCCCACAATTACAAGTATTTTTGGACAATAAAATGTGAACGGATTTTTGTTGTGCGTGGTTCAGGTAACGTCCCCTAGCATACCAGCCAAAAGTTGATGATACTAAATATTAACAGAACTAATAATGAGGAGCATTTGCTCAAGTTTCTTAGGATCTGTTTGGACTGAACACTGCTTTTAGTATACTCTGTATCAATCAGATCAGCAACTTACTATTTTTTTAATCAGTAATTTCCTGACAAATCTTTGAGTTTAGAAGTTCTTAAAGCAAGTCTAAACTCAAGTTACTTTAATTAATTACTGTTTAATCTCTCAGATACCCCTCATCCTGCAGGAGTCAGGCATTTGCAGTTTCCTTATTAACCTCCTCATTTTGTACAGCAGCTGGTCAGGTAACAGTAGAACTTCACTGACATCACTTGCAAGGTCAGTGTATGACAAAGGCTTGTAATAAAGCCCCGGGTAGCGAGTTGCCAGTCTATCATTTAGTGTGAGGAGACTCCAGCAATGCAGAGTGACTGACTGCTTTTATTTCAGGCATTGATACCTGGCCAAATTTAACCTGATGGGGTTTTGCTTTCTGTATCACATACAGTTGTGCTAAAACTGCTGGTCAGGAGTGATCTTGCAAGCTCCATTTTACCAGCTCAGCTGAGTACACTGCCTGTTATAACCGGGTATTTCCACCGCATCATCTCTTCCTATGGCTTTAGAAAAGTTTCTAAGACTTTGTGTGAACTCCTGACTTGGCACGTGGTCCTTCTGGCTATTGCTTTAATGATGTTTGACAGCAGTACATTACTGGCAAGTCAGTCTTTTTATTACTTTTTTTCTGAAAGGGCTATGACTGTAAACAGCACAGAGTTCAGCTAGAGTCATCTATAATTTTTTCTTGGCGGCATACAGCACTGCAAAGATGTCGTCACCTACAAATAAAACCTACCAATCAATAGTAGCAGCCATTATGCCGTCAGCCACTTAAAAAGGACATACATGACTTCCCAGCTTATGACAGTAAGTTTCTTCTGTATTGCTTTTAATTGATTATTATTTTTACTTCAACATCTCTGGGTAGTTTTGCATTAGAGGGCTGCATTTTTATGAATATATTAGAAGTTAACATTTGTAGCAATTAAGAAAATTATACCTACAGTCATGTCATGTTCCCGCCCCATCACTAACATAAACTTAGGCTGCAAACTCATTAGATGTATCTTTCCAACTACAAGGAAAAGTACAAGATACTTGAAGCAATCCTCTTTTTTTAAAGTACTGACATAAAGCTGAAAATAGTAGCATTTCTGTGCCCAGAACTTGGACGCCTTCTGGTGAGAAAAGGTGAAGGGAAGAGTCACAAAAATCTTAGTAATAAGACGCTGGTTTCTTTTTCTGGTAATAGATACTAAAAATTAGGCTTGAAGGGATTTAGAGGATCCTGTCAACATGGCTTGAGAACACAGTAAGGCTACTTTTTTTTTCTTTTGGGTCAGTTGCATTCCCAAATGGCAATGTACACCTCAGTGTTCTCATATTGAGATTATTTTCAGATGACAATATGTTACATGAATTAAGATGAAGTCCCTTTGAAGCAAAGAGGCATAACATTAGTGGGATAAAAGAGTTAAAGCATAGTTATAGGAAGTCCCTTTATGCAAGTTAATAACTGAATCAGCTAACCCTCAAAAAAAGTCTGAGCACTTACTGGTATGGGGATGGAGAGCTACTTTACCAGTTACTGGTTTCTAAAGTTTTGATTCTGGGTAAGACGAAAAGCAAAGAGAACAAAAAAACCAAAAACAACAAAGAGGGTCAACATACCCAGCTACAAACAACACTCTAAAGAAAACTTCCTGGTACAAACTGTGGCCTGACTGATGACCATATGGATTTGTCCCAGACCAAGTACCACCTGGCTCTGCATTCCAGAAAGGTGTTCTAAGTAGGAAAACAGCAAAGACACTTGGTTCCAACATCAGTTTCTTCTAATAGCAGAAGCAGCCTCTATGTTTTACCTTCCACTCAGGCCAAAAATGCTCAACACCTATCTACAGCAAATTCTTGTATGGGTTTTAGCAAATACTTACAACCTTTTCCCTGGTTAAACATGGGAAAACAAATTATATACAGCATGCTACTGTTTTCATTATTTAGCTGTAGTTCATCTCAGCCAAACAGAACGTCAGATGTTGCCATTGTGCTCCAGCACCACTGATAATCTGCACAGAAAGAAGCCCTTCAGGCTGTTACCTGCCAGCTCTGTGTGAACTCTTGCACGTTGTCAGTGAAGGAACGATTAGGAAGAATCCATTCGTTTCCAGCTTCGTTATCATTGGTACCAAAAAGCCCAGCTGAAATACCTGGAATGAAATTGAAATGAAGTAAAACAGTAGTTGTTATGAGTAGACATAGGAACATGTTAGAAGCTGTCTCTGGGCTCTGATTATTCTGTACAGCAGAGCTGAGCTGTCATGTGGAAGATGGAAAGTATGCCCAGGCATCCATTACAGATCCTTCTCAGAGTGCATTGCCATCTCATTTGTTAGCTGTTCATTTCCTTCTCCTAACCAGATCAATCATGTCCATCCTCTGCTAAACTCAGAGGTCTGAGTTGTAGTGTGGAGCTCATGGATAGGAATGTATTCCAAGTATACCAAAAACCCTGGAAGCTTTTAGGCCTCCTTCTTTCATGCTCTTGCAGGTTTGACAAGATAAGGCTGCTCTGGAGCAGGGATTCTCAAACAGGGTTTGGGGTCAGGCATTACATCTGCCCCTACTGCTGTCTGCTCAACTGCACCGAAACAGCGGTAACCGAGGTAAACCCTTGCTGTTCTCACTGTAATGATACGAGCCCTGCTTTAGTTGGCAGTGACTGGGGCCATTTCCAGGGTGTGTATAAATTAAGAGAGGGGAAAAACAAGTGAAAGACAACCCACATGCTGGTACAAGAAGTGATGATAACTTAGAGAAAAAATGGCTAACAACTGAGAAAAGCTGTATGATTGAGACTCACCATGGTGCCAGCCAGCCAGAGTGACAGTACAGAGATCGTACTGGAAGTCACAGGAGACAGAAACGCCTTTCTGATTTGACACTTCTATTTTGTTGGTTTCTCTCCTTGGAGAGAAAGTGGTGTTCTTTTCAAGGGATTGATCCAGTGCTTGGCAGTTCTCATCCAGGAGGGAAAAGTTATACATCTTGGATATCTGTTTTAAAATGAAAATGCAATTTCAAATATGTCACAATGAAAGTTCAGTAACAGGCAAGCTCAGTCTGGGTTTGCAGCGGGGATGGAGTCAACTTTGCTCAGCCAAGTTAAGGAATAAGAACGGGGTTACATTAAGCTCCCTCCCAGGTACACTGAGGCCCCCATTTATTCTCCAGACATCTCATAACTGCTATTCTCTTAGATCCTGTAAGAGGAAAGCTGAAAAGTTCATCAAGCTTGCTTATCTAAGTACTCAGAGAGCAAAGAGGCAGCCCTTGAGTTAAAACTGGCTTTGTCTGGGGGAGTTATTGCCTGATGAAACAGTGGTTACTTTCTAGCACTTACATCTGAGAGCTATTCTGTTCTGTATTTTGAACATTAATATTTTGAAGACTTTCTTTCTTTTTGTTGATTAGTTGGGTGACGATAATTTCTGGTCTGGATAGGAAGAATGTTTGACTCTCCCCTCCTACCTTCAGTCTTGGGTAGATACTGATCATGGTCTGGTTCATCTCCACATACAGTGATCTTGAGTCACTAGTTTCTTCGTTTAGTATTACAGTGAAAGTATTGTGAACAAAATCCTTGGCAAGAAGTACACTGCACTTTGATGCCAAATCATAAATTTTTCCATCAAAAGTCATAAGATGCTTGGTCCCCATTAACATAGCGTGATCTAGAGAATGGTATTTCAGAATAAACATCAGTGAGTTTTCCACAGAGCAGAAAGTGCTGTGCTAATACTTGTCCAGTGCAACACAAGCAGCTTCTGGCTGGTATACTCTTAAAATAATTTCTCAAGCTATCATTACAGTTTAATTAGTTACAAGTTGCTCTGCAACCAAAATTTCTCCAGAAAGGAAACAATCTAACAATTTCTTTTTCATTATAGATCCACCTGAGTGTCCTAAAACTTAGAGAAACATTAATTAGTATTCCAAGCTCATCTTGATTTATAGTCATATTTGTAAGGGTCCCCCCCCATACATATTATACATTCTTATGCAGAAAACAGCAAGAATATTAACTGTCAAAAATAATACCCTGCCAAACCAGAGCATAAAACAGAGTTGTGGTCCAGGAAACCCTGCTGAGATATCACTTAGACATTTGGTCACTAGGACCTACTTTCAGTGCCCTCCGTTGTGTCTGCCTACTGGGAGGAAGCCTTTGAAAATGGCTCTGGAAAAGCCATTATCTATAGTGGACAGTTGGTGACTGTTAACGCGGTCCTCCAGCACTGAGCAATGCTTTTTCAGGTAGCTGTCTCTGAAGTTCTGGTAGGGCTGAGCTGTTTCATCCTAGAGTCAACAGAACTGATGTCACCAGTTTTGAAGTGTGGGCAAAGCCTCCATTGCAAGACCCAGGGCCAACAGGTATGACTGCCATTGAACCACAGTATCAGCTCCCAGGAGCATGTAGACAAGGCAGGTAAATCCCACCTCTGATTTCTAGTCTCAACAGCAGAAAGTGTGAAGAGCTGCAAAACTTGCATAAATATTAAGTAGAGGAATGTTTATTGCATGTCAGCTTTAGCTAAAGTGTTGGTATTATATATACAATTGCTGTTTTACAAGAAAGACTATATATAAAGTTTATAGGAAGATTATTAATTATCTCTATGTAAACTACTATTCCAAATATCATTTGTAAAATTTAGAACTAAGTGGAAATAGACTGTCCTGGTTTGGCCAGGACAGGGTTAATTTTGTGTGGAGCCAGGTAATTCTATACCATGCTGACGTCATGCCCCGGGGGCCAGCCCCGGGGAGGGGCCAGTTCCAGTTGGAGGTCAGTTCGCCTTGAACTTTGCTCGGGTTTGGTCCCTCGCTGTTGTTCTCTGGTATTGTTTTTTTGTAGTGCTCTTTTCTTACTGTTAATATTGTTCTTCTTAGCTGCAAAGTTCCCATTATATGTTATTTTCTTTTATATATGTATATATTAAACCTTCCTTATCTCAACTCAAAAAGGCACTTTTAAACCTTTTTTTTTTTTTTTTCTTCCCTGTCTGCGGCCCGCAGCAGAGGGGAGGGGGCGGGGAGAAGCGGCCAGCCACGCAGCTTGGCTACCCGCAGCTCCTACTAAACCAACACATAGACCCAGTTACAAAACAAAGCAGCACTTTGAAAGGGCTTACATTCAAAGGGGCTCTCCATCATCCTCCGTTTGAATCTGTAATACTCTGCAGCTATGTTGATGTTGTAGAGGTCTTGGAGAGGCCTCATTAGCTTTTCTTCAATGAGATAATTAGTAATGTTTGCCAGATCCAGGGAGCAGTCTGCTTCAGGAAGTACTGGCAGTTTTACTGCCAATGAACAGTTCCTGTAGAATACAAACAAAACAGCATGTGCCCAGATCTGCTAAGCTGATGAGATGCACTTGCTTTATTATTAGAAATGTGGAAGTGAAATATTTGTAAGAACTGTAGTCTGGGTAGAATGGCAAAGCAAAGCTACACAAAGGCTGGGCCCTGCAGCGCACCACGCCACGTAAGGCCAGCTGTCAGAGTTACTGCTGCTCTGTCTGCTGCTGAGTAGCTTCTTTTGCAATGCAGCCTGTCCTGCTAGCCCACAGAAATGAACACTACAGCGTGATGCATGTGCCCAAAGCAGAGTGGTCGAGTGGTTGTCCACAACCCTCACAGCGTACAAGCTGACAGGAAGACTAACTATGCAGATATCCATTTAGAACACTACCCGGTAGCAGGGATCCTGCAAAGAATGCCAATTACCTGGCTGAAAACCTGTAAAGGTTGAGTAAGGGCTTCCGGATCTTGCTCACAGCTCTAGAAAACACGGCCTCTGCCCACCTGAGCATCTGCTGTATAGTCTATTGGAGAGCCAGAAAAGGAGATTACAACACTGACTTCAGTATGGCTTCAGGGCAGGGTTAGTGGATAATGACTTTTAAATCAATAGTCAGTGAAATAGCACTTCAATCTCTCTTGCATTTGTCACTTGCCTGACAGCATCTTGTCATTTAGCGGTTAATACCCTGAGGACAGACACTAATAACTGCAGCAACAAATAATGGACAGAAATGTATCCTTCCTAAAATAACATTACTTGAAGCATACCAATACTTCACTGAGTTAATGTGCTTCAGTAGCTTTCAAAGTATTGATATCTTTGTTAATCTCAGTTGGTGTCCAGATACATATATATCCTTTATGCTCTTCATTCCAACCAGAAGAGCCCAAACCTAGTTCTACATTGTTTGTTAGAACCACAATCCTTCCTCTCTGTGGAAGAAGAGCAAAAGCTACATGAATGACAGATTAGTGCTGCTGTGATTTCAAGCAAAACTAGTAAAACAACCTTTCCCCTAGCTGGAAAAGCACTGCTTTCAAAGCAGGACAAGTCTGTAAAGAACAGTAAATTAGCTGTGCACAAGCTTGTTATGTGGAAAGATAACTGCACTATTCCCATAAACAAAAACATAGCTGTTTTTGTGTATCCATAGTTCAAAGCTGAGACTTCAATTTGTAGGCCTTGTCTTTCAACCCATTAAAAATGGAGAACTGGGTTATACCAACCATATCCAAGCCTGCTTTCAAAACCTTTAATGCCACCTGGATTGGTTCTGTTAGCCACATGTCTTTTACAATCTTGGGTAAAAAAGCCTGGATTTTCTTCATGTACTCTTCTGTCTTCCCTTGCCAAACTTCATCCAGTGGCTTCAAGGTTACATCGTAGTAGGCATCCTTCAAAGTTGCTAATGGCTCTGAAGCAAACACATTACATGAAACAAACCTTAGCTAGTGCCTTACAAAGTAGCTGTTGGTTGGTTTGTTTCCCCAAAGCTTCCAGCCTAAAGTGAAGGAGGGACTCAGCAAACAGCTTTGTTTGCATGGCAGTTGGGCACATCTCACAGCTGTGTGCCTGGACGCAGTGTTATAAAAATTGAAAGAGGCATTTAGCTAGAACCCTGATCACTCATGCACCTTCTACTATAAATACATTGCTGCTTTCCTTTCCAAAATAAACGCTTTGCAGCATGCCTCCATCAGAGCTGCACAGCTCAACCTGCACCTGCTGAAGGAACAACAGGACAATTTGGTCACAACTAATTTCAAAGCCAATACACCAACTAAATCCCACTTTTGAGTGGGAAGAGTCTAAAGGTAAGTGGCCCAAAGAGAGGTTTAAATCTTGTAAGAACTGAAGGGTCTCTCAGCTAATTACAGCTGACCACATTGCTCAATGGTTTCAATATGGGCTATAGTCCAGCTGAACAGTGAATTAGTGGCTACTGGATAGACTTGGAAAAAACAGATCAAGTGAAATCTGATTAGTCCAAGCATGCAAAACTCAAGGATGGATATGAACAGCCCCTTCAGGAGGAAGTGCTTGCCAGGGAACTGTTAGCAGAAATGCTCCATCTTAGGAATTAGGGCTCTGTTCTCATCCCATTGAGCACAGACTCCCATGTTCAAGAGAGTGCCTCTTCAATGATTTCATGAGAAAGGTGTCACAATGAGGTTACTTAAGAGCTTATTGCATCAAGGCTCCCACTCTGTAAACTAAGAGCCAAGGTCAGCACTTTTTGCTAGATCAAAATAGAAACATTTGCGCTGTTCAGCATCTTTTATACTCAGGTTTGTTTTGCCCTGCACTGACATTGTCCTTATTCTCCTTGCTTTGCATGGTTTGCTTACTTTGCAATTCAGTTTGCATCTGCTGGACAATGCCTTGAATTTTATCCAGGTAAAGCGGGAGCTTCCTTCTCAGTATTTGTCCAATTCCACTTTGCTTCCACACCTGGGCAGCAGCTCTGCCCACACCGTGGAGGAATCCTGATACCTTCTGCAAGGCTATCGAAGGCCAGCCAGTTGCTTCAAACAGAAAATCAACTTGCTGCACCTACAAGTGGTGCAAAAAGAAATCAAAATACATAGTTATCAGAAACAAAGCTTTGACTCCACTCCAAGGCCATTCTGAACTCCTCAGTGTTGGTGCAGAGATACAGGATCTTTACCATGGAACGTGCTTTTGGCCTGTGTATGAATTGCAGGTTAGCACAGGACTAACCATTTAAATGTTTGAGCAAAATAAAACAACTGCATGCAGTGCAATAATTTTTAATTAACATTACATGATGCTTTCACAGTTTATATATGGATACTTACTGATCTCCTGAATCTCCACATATATCCATCAAACTTCTTCATCTTCTCCATCAGTGTGGCTTTCAGAAGGCCCCCAATTTCATTAAGTTTGTACTGTGAGAAGATGAATAAAAACCTTGAATTTATGCTTTAGAATTGCTTGTGCTGGGTCCAAATCACTCAAAGTTTTTACTAGTTTAAAGATCCAAAGCGGCCTCCCATTGCTCAGGGGAAATGACCTCTGCGTTATTCAATAGTTAGAATTGGGAACAGAAGCGTCTAAGGATGAAAAACCAAACAGCCACCTCCCAACAGAGTATGTGGAACCCTATGAGAAGTAAAGGCACTTTCAAGAATTCTAATTCTAGTTTTGTAACCAACATGCTGAACAGCCCAGGCACATTACTGCTGCTCTCACTTTATTTACTTACCTGCTTCAGAGGATAACACCTTTTAGCAGAGGCTCCCATATTTTCTATGCTTTCTAGATATGGCTGAACTTTTTAATTCTCACTGTGGTATCTTTTCACACCAAAGTGAAAAATAATACGAGTTTAAAAATTGCATAATTCCCATTTTGCCTGGTTACTCACCAGAACTCACTCCTGAAACCTACCTGGAAGGTGCTCCATCAAACTAACAAGATTGAACAATATTCTGGAAAAATCACACTGCAATTAACTGCCGCTGAAGGGTCTCACCTCAGCCTTAAGAACTGGATCCCCGCATCCATGAGCTAGAAGACTC
This sequence comes from Eurystomus gularis, assembly GCA_013400335.1. Taxonomy (NCBI): domain Eukaryota; kingdom Metazoa; phylum Chordata; class Aves; order Coraciiformes; family Coraciidae; genus Eurystomus; species Eurystomus gularis. The sequence continues at coordinate 34,098 of VZZY01011674.1, read as the reverse complement.
AAGCTTCCATTAACAGCTGCTAGAGTAATTTGTCCCATGTTTTCTTGCCTTTCCCCATTAATGTTGAGATAGGTATTAACAGTAGCCATCTGTTGCCCATCAGTACAAGCAGTGACTTCCATTCCTTCTTCCAAATCCCCTTAGAGAATGAAAAGAGAGAGCTTAATATACAGGAACAACACTGACAGACATGGTTTCAAAGCCAGCTTTTTAATTACTTTGGTGATCAGTCAGTGTCTGAGTGTGTTAGGTGACTGTGGGGAAAAAACAGGAGGAGATAAACAGGAGAAAATCAGATCAGTGTCAGCATTTGATTCTTCTCTTCTGTGTGGCTTGTGAATGATTTGAAATTACAGATTTGCTACTGCAAAGAAAGCACTAGATTAATATAAATCTAAATAATTCTCCCAGTCACAGTGATTTACAGGCTTTTTCCTACTTTAGTCTTCCACTGTCCCTTGTTGCTGATGTTTCAAAACTGCCTAGACCGTAAATTATAGAATTATAGAATGTTTCAGGCTGGAAGGGACCTCTAGAGGTCATCTAGTCCATGTAAGTGTCAGGCACTCATCCACCAATCACGCACGTAAGTTATTTCTGCCCCAGTACTAATAAGTATAAGCAGAAATGGTTGGCAAAGTACACATGGAATCTGGTGGATGTGTCACAACAGAAAGCACTTGCAGCAGGTCTCATCCCATCTAACTTTGGTCATCTAAAAGTTAGGCACAGTCTGAGCCAACAGCCCCACGTCCTCTCTGTTGTCAGTCAGAACTGACTGCTGCCGAGAGAATCACCTGCAGAGGGTGATTTCATACATCCCATTTCATACATTGGTTTCAGCATGGGGTACAGTCAGCTTCTGGAGATGCTTTTCTCGTTCCCTTCACTGAAATCTGAATGTAATGATTATCTCACATGAGGCACACAAGTTAGAGCTGGCTAAATCAAGATGAAATGAATCCTATCTTTGATCAACATCTATTATAATCCTTCCCTGGTTAGTAATCATGTAAATGTCTCCCAAACTGACCTTTGTATAACAAATTATAAACTTCGGCTTTTCATTTTCTAAAAGACCGTAGCTTGAATCCCCATGAAACTGCGCTAGCTCAGCACTAGAGAGAGACAACCCTTCTTCCTGCCTCTCCATACCAATGGCAGCTGTCACTCATAGAATCATAGCATAGCTCAAGTTGGAAGGGGACCCATAAGGATCATCAACTCCACTCCTTGCTCCTTGCAGAACTACCTAAAACTAAATCATATGACTAAGAGTGTCATCTGTGAAGTTACGTACCTTTCAAGTACCCCACGTAGCACTGAACACACTCCTTTCCTTTAGAAGCAGTTACTTTTACCTTCTCTTTCTGATCAACAATCCCCTCCACCAGGATTTGGCTCTGAACAGATGAAGAAGTAGCAGTTCCTGTCAGGCCAAGCCAAATATCTTCAAAGGCTCTTAACTGCAGCCATAAAGGGAAAACATTTATTCAAAGCCACCACACAGAATTAATGAATGTTCAGAGACGATGCTCAAATACCAGTGCTTCTCACAGAGGGTAAGCAGTGAGGGAAATGTTTTCCACTGCTTGTGCACTACACAGGAGTTACACTCTGAAGAGAGAGGCACATGCATTAGTATGATTGGCTCAAGAGCTGAATGACTGGGCAGTACAAGGGTTGGGGACAAAATTGTAACGGTAGCAATGAAAGTAACATAGTCTAACAGCCAACTCCCTGTGAGGCTGATAATTTGTGCCATTTATTTGAAAATAAAATACAGAGAAAGCCCAAGTAGAGCAGCTAATACTTCTTTCACCTCCTTCTTTCTAAAGAGAGAGGGAAAAATAATTCAGTATTTATCTTAGCCTGTTACGGATTAAATCATCATTTAGTTAGGGGTGGCCTATTGTCTCAGTTAGTGACTACCCACATTCCTTCCAATGAAGAATATGGACGGTGCTGACCACACTACTTCTCTGCCTCACTCTGCTGCCTACCATCAGCTTCTCCACCTTATTATTTTCACAGAAAACTAAGAGCAAATGAAAAATAGAAGGGGAGAGAAAAAGGAAGAGATTTGCCTCAGGATGAAGATCATATGAGCTGTTCTGTGTCTTTCTTAAGGCCAGATCTTTTTTCTGGCAAATAATGTACAAGTCTCACATTTTGTTTCCCTCTTGTTTTGGGTTGGTTTTTTTTTCATTTGCTATGGTGCTGAAAACCATGCCTCTCCAAACAGGCCTGTCATGCTGAAGAAAAACTTTTATATACTCCAGTTGATACACACTAGTAAGTGTATTTGTCACTGCAGATAACTAATGTCGGTGCCTTCGTTTCTCTCTTGATGATACCGCACGTACAGCGCCTCACTGCTCCTTTAACAACAAAGCTGAAGTAACCACGAGTATTTTACCTCCCCTGTACTTTCCTGCCGTTTTAAAGGCACTGGCTGCGCATCATGTGTGGACGATAGATGGCAGCAGGCCATTACAAACCAAACCCCGCCTTTACAAATGAAAAACCAAAACCCACTGCCACTAAAATAAACTAAAAACTCACTTCAATTTCCAAAGAATAGTTCTTCACATCAGCTGTACTCCGATTTCTTAAGGATACTCCAATCAACCCCTCATCTCTCCCATGATCAAGGTGGAATCTGCCCTCTGATTGCAAAATGATGTCATCTTTGTTGAGCTGGTGTTTTCCAGAGAAAGCTACTACCTAAGTATGAACAAAAAAGGTGGTAAAGTGTTAATACTTTCAGAGAAATGGGCTCTGTGTAGATCAGTAAGAGGTTGTACAATGTTAGCATTCTCATTAAATTACACAGTGAAGCAATGAAGAAAACTTGCAGTTTCAGAAACCAGCACATCCTCCTTCTCACAGCACGTCTTACTTCATTACCTCTGTGGCGTAACAAAACATGTTCAGTGATTACAGCCTACAAGAGGAACACCTGCAATGTAACTAAGTCCTTTTTTTGTTTTTGATTTGACACATGTCTTTGAGGAAAAGGATCCAAAAAAATACAGAGCCGCTTGATTTTCAAGTGACATGCATATACATTTTTTTTTAATTGTAATGGACTCTAACATATCTTAGTCTCAGAAGAAGTTTTCACTGGCATCAAAATTTGGCTGTTGTTTCCCATTGCTAACAGGGAAACCTGCTCTGACAGTAAACAAGGAAACCAACTGAGATGTGTTTTAGCCACTGGGAACAGGAAAGAGACCACGTTATTACATGTTCTGCGTTTGTTGTGAATATCTGTAGGCAACTCTGGGGTCTAATGTGCACCTAAGGAAGATCATGGATGGGTCTTCAGTTTATGTGTGCAAAATTAATGACAACTATAAGGTACACCAAGGTTCCAAAATCCATCCCTACCAGCACGGCAGCCATCAAAACCAGTGAACTTTTACCTACAGGGGAAGGAAAGCACTTTTATTCCTCTCTAGTTTCCTTTTTGATCACTTAGGAGCCTGTTTTGGTATCGTCCAGAAACATGAAATTAAAAGACCTTTGAGAGAGAAATAAGAAAGAAAGAAGATGGAGGAAGTGGGAATGTTTACAGTTGGGACAAGGCCTATAGAATATACTACAGTGGCAAACACAATCCTCCTGCCTCCCATCAAAAGACACTGTTGGCAAGTCTGATTAAAAGATGCAGCTGAGGAAAACTGAGTCTCCAAACCAGTAATTACGTTTAAAAGTAAGTTAAGAGCTGGTTCAAGACATTTATCTGAGACTCACATGTGGAAGGTCACAGAACTCAAAGCTCATATCATAGTCCAGGCAAGATGAGTAGTTTGTTTCTATTTTACCCAGAATCTTCTGCTTGGTGCACGAGGTCAGGAAAATATTCTCCAGAACAGCTTCTAACTGAAATTTATCAGGATGTAAGAACTGATTTCTCTGCAATGAATCAAGAAAACAGAGTTAAAATGTCACAACAGAATCTTAGACATGCCTCCCTGCCTGCTCATCCCAGATCTCCACCTCGTCCTGTCCCCGTGCTGGCTTGAGCTTCAGCGTTTTAACATAATGTTTCCGAAATGTAACATGACAATGTTTTGGCTTATCAGCAGTTACTGATCCCCATCCCACAGAACTGAATTCAGAGTTTTGCAGATTTTGAACATAAGTGAGGCCTGTGGTTTGTAAGAGCTCATTTTTTCTTAGTTTTGCCACATATAGCTTTGTTCCTATGCAGAGAAATATGTAAAAGGTAAAATGAAATAATGGTATTTCACAGAAAATGGTACTGTACAGAAGCTTTCTAAAATCCACTCAAAATTACATATAAAACCAAAATAAATTCCTATCTATTAAGAACGGCTTCCATAAAAATAGTGAGTTAACAGATACAACTGCCTTCTCTTACCTCATACGTTAAATTGTGTTTGAATTTTTTGTCATCCCAGTTCAGATCCAGATATTCACTAAACAATGCTGATCTTTGCTCTAGAGACCCACATGCATGGAGGCGTTCCATACCTAATACCCTCTGAAGCTGGAAGAGGGAAAAAAATTAAGACATACATATTAGTAATTTTCTAAACAAATGTGTTCAGTATATACGAGAGGATTACCCTTTCTGGGAAAAAGTATTTCCCTGCGAGAAGCCCTGAATGATTTATACCTGTAAAAGATTGCTTCATGCTCCACCATGAAACCCAAGAGGTTGACAATTCTGTCCTGATGGAAAGCTGCATCCCAAATGCAAACATATCTGGCACCATGAAATAGAATTCTTTGAGGGTTTTATTTTTCTCCCTCTGAGATATGAAAAGGTTGACTTGAAGTAAAAGGTTTTCATACAATACCAAGTGCAGAAAAAATTCATTTTGTGAGACTCAAATCAAGAAATTCAGCTACACCCATCCCTTCTTAGACTCAAAGACTTGTACCTGACCTGAAGAGAGTGTCATGCAGCCATCCCAGGCAGTGATGTTCACCTTTGATTTATCCTCCAGGGTCAGTCGGATGTCAGCAGGCTGCCCATCATTCCCTGTCACCTGCAGCTGAAACCACAAGAGAAGGAATTATTGTCCAGTGAAGCAAGACTGGAAGTAGCAGAAGAGCCTGCAGGGTGATCTAGCATCATCATCTCCACCCAGTGGAGAAAAAAAGCAACACAATTAAAACCGCACCAGATGAATGTTAAAACTCCATTGAACTCACTGCTGCCGGGAAGCTCAGGGTGTTAGATAAACACACAGGGAACTGCACTTTGACAATCGAGGCAACTGAAATCCTTGTTACCTTCTCTGGAAGCTGTATTGATTGGGTCTATAACATACAGCAACTAATGACACCAGTGAAATAATGACCATACAAGAGAATTTATTCATCTGAATACGAAGCTTGATACACACTGACTATTTAGCGCAAACAACCCGAGAGCACTCTGTGGCACCACGGTGAGCACCAAAAATACTCCAGAGGAACAAACAGAACGCTGCACAGTTTGTGCAGCTTATTATTGAGCAGAACGTCTTCAGCCTCAGCAACTGGAGTGTCCTGGCCCATGCAGGGCGTTTTTGGACAGAAAATATTCTGTAATCTTTGATCTCAAAGGATGACTCGTGGAGTTCTCTTTTTCCCCATATATGCTTTGCAAGCGCACCTCACAATTGTTATTTTAAAGCCGAAGGGCTTTTCACACTTGTGATGCAATTTCCTATACAGTCCAAAAGTTTAGGTTTGTTCTGCCTACACGAGTATTAAAGGGTTTCTGGCCCTTTTTTTTTTGTGGCATAGGAGTTTGTTCATCCTTTGTGGACAAAATCTGCCTCACTTTCACTGCTAGGCTGGCTCCTGTGCACTTCTGTCTTCTTACCATCCAAAATGGGTCAGTGCTAAAACTGCAAGACAGATACTATCAGCTAGCAACAGTTATGGCTGGAAGAAAGGTAGCGTCACATCCATTTTTAAAAAGGGTAGAAAAGAAGACCTCAGGAACTACCAACCTGTCAGGCTCACCTCTGTGCCTGGGAAGATCATGGAACTCCTAGAAGATATGCTAAGGCACATGGAGGACAGGGAGGTGATCCAAGACAGTCAGCGTGGCTTTACTATGGGCAAGTCCTGCCTGACCAACCTAGCGTCTTTCTACAATGAAGTGACTGCATCAGTGGACAAGGGAAGAGCTATGGATGTCATCCATCTGAACTTCTGCAAGGCCTTTGACACACCCCCACAACATCCTTATCTCTAAGTTGGAAAATATGGGTTCAATGGGTGGACTGTTCAGTGGATAAGAAATTGCTGGATGGTCACATACAGAGAGTAGTGGTCAGTGGCTCGATGTCCAGATGGAAAAAGGTGAAAAGTGGTGTCCCTCAGGGGTCTGTACTGGGACCAGTGTTGTTCAATATCTCCATTGATGATATTGACAGTGGCATTGAGTGCACCCTCAGCAAGTTTGCTGATGACACCCAAGCTGGGTGGTGCAGTTGATATGCCTGAGGGACGGGATGTCACCCAGAGANTACTGGGCTGCATCAAAAGAAGTGTGCCCAGCAGATCAAGAGAGGTGATTCTGCCCCTCTGCCCTGCCCTGGTGAGACCTCACCTGGAGTACTGTGTCCAGCTCTGGAGCCCCCAGCACAAGAAGGATGTGGACCTGTTAGAGCGTGTCCAGAGAAGAGCCATGAAAACGATCAGTGGACTGGAGCACCTCTCTTGTGAAGACAGGCTGAGAAAGTTGGGGTTGTTCAGCCTGGAGAAGAGAAGGCTCTGGGGGGGACCTTATAGTGACCTTTCAATACCTGAAAGGGGCCTACAAGAAGGCAGTGGGAGCTCTGTTCACAAGGGTTTGTAGCGACAGGACAAGGGGTAATGGTTTTAAACTAGAAAAGGGTCGATTTAGGTTAGACATTAGGAAAAAATTCTTTAATATGAGGGTGGCAGATCACTGGAACAGGTTGCCCAGGGAGGTGGTGGAGGCCCCATCCCTGGAGACATTCAAGGTCAGGCTTGACAGGGCTCTGAGCAACCTGACCTAGTTAGAGATGTCCCTACTCGAGTAGGGAGGTTGTACTAGATGGCCTTTAGAAGTTCCTTCCAACTCAATACATTCCATTCCATTCTAATGCTATTCAAGTCTAATTCTATTCTATTCTGTGAAAAGGAGAGAATGGTGTCGGTTTGGACACAAGGAGATAATTAGCACTTGGTGGTCTTTACATTTTTCAGGATGATACCTGGTTCTGCAATTGTTTGAGATGAAAGGTACACTAACAGTAAATACAGCTTCATATTTTGCAGCACTTTCTCATGATCTCACCTGCTGGTTGTACTTTCTACCTCTTCTTTCTGACAGGGAATGGACCTCCAGTTGCTTCAGAGTGTAATTAAATGGGTGGGCAACAGTGGCTCTGTAGTTCATACGGTCTCTTCCAAACTTCAAAGAAGAGGACACTGATACCTGAGATCCAGATCAACAGATGTACAAGAAACTTGTGAAATAAAACACCTCTCGCATACTGACCTCAAACGTACACCCAGTTAAGATTTCCCTGCACCTTTTCCTCAGACAAATTATGTGTATATTAAACTCCTTTCTGAAGCAGTGAGACAAATCAATGTTCAAATAAGGACATTCCTGCAACTTGAATTTTCTACATGGCACAGCTGAAAGTAAAGTATTTTACTAAAGTAAATTTTAGTAAAGTATTTTACTAAAATCATAAACCATGCTTAGGTTTGATAAGGCTTAATTTTGGTCTCATCTTCGGGCACTGTAGGCTCCACAACCAGAATGCTTAGATGCAGCTTGCAAAGTTGAGGCACAAGAAAAAACATTTGCAGAATCGGGAACTAAATTCTGTAATGTTTCTGGGAGCAAGACAATTTTTGTGACTAAATAGGCGTGGCATTTAAATAGTTGTGGTCATTTAAGTATTAGTATGGAAATGTATTCTACACAACTTCTAAAGTAAGCTTTGGAATTTTAGAACTTTTTAAAGCAATTAAGAAATTTGAATTCTTTTTTGCAGGCACATTTATGTTTCTGCACGGTAAAATATTTTACATTGTCTTTTATCTGTCCTTTATTTAGAAAATAATGTAATACTCAGCCAAGGTGCTGCATTCCAGACACACATATAAAGAAAGCATTGTTAGTTGCAAGTCAGTTATAACTTCCCAATTTAACCTGTTCCTTCTCATTCCAAATGACAGTAAGATCATCCCGGTGACTGCGTGCCGAATGTTTCACGTATAAGTTGAGCCTGGCATGCCACGGGAAAGGGATGGAAAGAGGATGGAAAAGTTCCGCTACAAGGAAACAAAACAAGTAAGTTTCCCCCCACAAATCATGACTGTTCATTTCCTGATAAAGACAGAGGGCACATTCCCCCACAGGTAGCAGGGCAACAGCTGGATACCAAAGAAAACATGGTCTTCACTCACAGACGACCTCCTAGCTCCTAGCTCTAGCGCCTGGGCTAGAATGAAAGCAGCTGCAATACTTTAACTCTCTCCTCTGTTTACAAATGGCATTTAGTCCAAAAGTAGTTCCTAGGTCTCTTTTGCGTTTCATTAAATATTTAAAATATTCAAATGCAAATATAAAAATAAACCCAGAGGTTTCATTTAGTCCAGCACATTTTGAAAGTTTTTGAAAACAGCAATAGGTATTTTCACTCTGGACAAACTTTCCTCTGGTACTAATTCAGTTTACTGAAGCTTTACATTCCATATCCACAGTGTTCTGAAGTGGATGTTTCTAACAGCCAGACTCACCAAGAATTTAAAGCAAATAAGATATTAGAAGGCCTGGATTGAAACCACCTGAATACGCCTTTTGAAATCAGATTTCTGTGGTTTAGTTTATTTTACAGTCTGCTATCAACACTGGCAAAAGACTTGAGAAACCTACCCTGGACGTCATGACCTCCGTGCAACTTTGGGAAGAGTCCAGTGTAAGTGCCTGTTATCTTTATCTCTTCGCCATCCCACAGAGCAATGTGCCTCAGCACACGTGTCCTGTTGGCTTTTTGGTAAGCTGTCATAAATACAAGCTGCCTCGGAAGGAATTTTAACTAAAAATAAAAGAGGGGAAAAGTATTAAATCCCAAGTTCTCTGAAAAGCCAAAAACCTAAGTGTGCAGTTTTGATACTGCAAAGACCTGTGGAATCTAGCTTTAGAAACGTTTATACAAGGTCTAGTAGAATGATGCTCTAAAGCCCACTGCTTTTGTATAGGCAGCTATTCATTTCTACATTACTTTATTTCTACAGTAAGTCATCTTCTCACATAATGGAACACACATAAACAACTATCTCCTTTACAATAGTCTTTGCTTATTATATATTCTGATTCATGTATTTTGATTTTCTATCTCTCTTTTATCTTACTGAATAATTCTTACATCCAGATCCCCATTATTACAGAATAAATCCAGCAGATAGCAGAAACAATAGTATGTATTTTTGACATCTTTTCTTCCTTATTTAGAAAAAGAAGTATGTGTATGTGGTGGGTTAAGCTTGGCTGAGCGCCAGGTGCCCACCAAGCCGCTCTATCACCCCCCCTTTTCCTTCCCCTCTCCCTTCTCAGCAGAGCAAAAAGAAAGGGGAGGAAAAGAAGATGAGAAACAAAAAGTAGTTTAATAATAACAGAAGCAAAAGCCAAGCAAATCCGCGCGCAAAGGAGAACAAAAATTTATTCTCTACTTCCCATCAGCAGGCGATGTCTGGCCCCTCCCTGGGAAGCAGGGCTCCAAGACGTGTTGCTCTGGAGGACAACGGAACGGCTTCCCCCTCCTCCTCCTTCTCCCTAGCTTTATAGCTGAGCTGATGCCATACAGTATGGAATATCCCTTTGGTCAGTTGGGGTCGGCTGTCCTGGTTGTGTCCCCTCCCAAGATCTTGCCCACCCCATCCCACTGGGGGGAATGTTGGGAAGAGCCCTGGTGCTGTGCGAGCCCTGCTCAGCAGCAGTCACAGCACGGGGGTGTTATCAACACCCTTCCAGCTCCCAGCACAAAACACTGCTGCTATGTGGAAAACCAGCTCAGCCGGACCCACTACAGTGTACTGCCTGCATAATAACAATTGGCAATTAGTCAGTTTGTAATATATTATTTTTCATATATCCTATATATGTGCTCAGCCTATAGGTGCCAACAAATATAAAATCCAAAGGCAGTTTATACCATTGGACACCCAACAAATCTACAGTCGAATGTTTGCTCATGCTGCTGGAGGAATCAAGGGCAAAACACCTCAAAACAGCTGGAGCTCTATTCGACCTTCACTGCTTGGCAGCCAGCATCCTGAATGCCACGCTCCAGAAACGGGGCAGTCACAGCTTCCCTTTGCCGTCTGAGCTGATGATACCAACCTGGGACACTGTCTGGGTTATTTCAATGACATCAGTGTAGCTGGTTCCAGTGAAAGCTAACTTAGCTGTAACATTGAAATCCCTTTTTTCCATCCTGAGGTAGAATTTGCCTTTTGCTTCACTCATATCATAATTTACCTTTTCAAGTTCCCATTAAATAAAAAAAAAAGAAAGAAAAAAAAAAAGAGAGAAAGAGAAAATAACTGAAATATTGTGCTCGCATTGTTCACACAGTAGCTATATTACATTTCTCAGGACCTAAGACAGATCTGATTTTCCCTTATGTTCACATTATAGAAGGCACAGCTACAAAATAGCACAAACTGAATTAGACACATAAGAAGTAAGTTTTTATGTGAGCGGGAGTAACTGTGCTGCATTTGACTGACAAATAACCCCACTCATCTTCCTTGCTGTTGTGTATTTCTGCACTGCAAAGAGCCAATATCCAGAGCTGCTTTCTGCCCTGTCTCTCTTAGTAGCCAGAATAATTAGAAATGTTCCTGAGAGGAGTCTCCCAGAAGTCATAATTAATGCAGATGCACAGAAGCAGAGTCAAATGGAATAAATCCTTTCCAGTAGGTTGGGATTGTTGGCATCTTTGAAAACATGAACATCCTCAACAACAACAAAAAGGTGAAATAATGCAGCTTCACTCCTAAAATGTTAAGACAAGTCTAATTTGTAGTGATCTGTATGACAGACAACTTGCAAGCAATTACCTTAGAAGACAGCTCTGCTGCACTGGGGAAGTACTGCAGAAAGCAGGGATGAGTCTGGACAGCTTTTATATTCATCTCTTCGCTGAAGGGAAGAAACATACTTTTGTTCAACAATATTTCAGAAGGTCCACTCTCCCTGAGTGCACAAGTTCATCCAAGTAATCTCTGAGTCTGCTACAACTTTTAGAGTTACGAACAGCAGTATCTTCCACTGAACTCTTACCCAGCTCCCATTTTCTGATGCATTCATGCAAAGGTAAAGGAGACCAAACAGCAGTGCCATCTCTGACCTCAGTGAAAAATCTGCGTACACATCCCAGGGACAGAATGTGGCCCATTGGATCAGGAATTAATTTGGCTATTAATTGGCTAGCCACAGGCAACGCATCAGCTTTCTAAAAATGAGACAGGTATTTTGGAATCTTGACTTTGCAACATCATCATGGTTTCCAGACTTAGAATCTTCTATTATTACAGAGTTTAACAGAACTTACAAGATGTTTCAGTGCAAAGGTCTTTTGCTAGAAACTTGACAAATATCTGAAATATCCCAAGGCTGAAAGTACTACACTGCTTAAACACCTTCAAAAGCCTACAGTTTTGTTTATAGACTATACTAAATACTTCTGTTTAGACACTGATTATCAGACACTTTTGAAGGAAAGAATTATTCTATTCATTCTTCATGTCTTTAAAGAACTTTGAAAATTTTTAGGAGACAGAAGAAACCAGAAATGAGCACGGCAGATACAGTCATACTGATACCAACTTAGAAAACTGAATGAGTCTCCATAATTTTACAAGGTTCAACTGTGCCAAAATGATTTAATAAGATTTAAACAGTTATGTCAAGTTAAAGTACATTTTTAAGTACTTGTCTGGCTCAGACCTGGAGTTTTCTGTATTATTTCACTGTCTGTTACTTCGGTGCTGTGGGGGCTGGCAAAAAGACAAGCGCACCCCAAGCTCTGAGGAGTAGAATTTCTCTGCAGCCCTTCATAAGCTCCTGAGGTACTACAGACTGGTGTGACTATGCCCTTCATCAGAGGTTTGTTATCCATTTCACCAGTGCTTTGGTGACTAAAACTGTAACTTTTTCCATGAAAAACTACTCTGCCCTAGTGAGGCCACATCTGGAGTACTGCGTCCAGTTCTGGGCTCCCCAGTTCAAGAGAGACAGGGAGCTACTGGAGAGAGTCCAGTGGAGGCTACGAAGCTGCTGAGGGCACTGGAGCATTTCTGTGATAAGGAAAAGCTGAAAGCCCTGGGGCTGTTTAGCCTGGAGAAGACAGAGGAGATCTGATCAATGTTTATCAATATCTAAAGGGTGGGTATCAAGAGGATGGGGCCAAGCGATAGGACAAGGGGCAATGGGAACAAACTAGAACAGAGTAAGTTCCACCTAAATATAAGGAAAAACTCCTCTCCTGTGATGGTGACAGAGCAGTAGAACAGGCTGCCCAGAGAGATCGTGGAATCTCCTTCTCTGGAGAGATTGAAAACCCATCTGGACATGATTCTGTGCAGCCTGTTCTAGGCAAACCTGCTTTAGCAGGCGGGTTGGACTAGATGATCCTCAGAGGTCCCTTCCAACCTCCACCATTCTGTGAATCACCACGGCCTAATGACATTTTTACAGTGCTCAGAATGACCCTATTACCCTTGCTGGTCTTTTTTCATGCTGATGCTAAAGGAGAGGTTTGTGTTTTGTTCATAGGTCAGCCTCAGAGCTCCTTCAATTTCATTTTCAGTCAGGACTTCTTGAATTGTCACCTGTGGAGTGGAAAATAAAGAAATGACAGGCCATAGCTTCTACCCAGCATTTCACCTAAACTGAGCACAATCTCTTGACTAACTTAAAACCATCATCTTGACCGAAGTTTATCCTCTAGACAGACCTTCTAGATGCTTTCTAAACCTAAACCAAAAGCACCAAGAGATGTCTTCCTTTTTTTCCTGTATGTTTCCATAGCTAACTCATTTGCATTATTGACAAATATTAGCCTTACTTTCAATGTACCCTTATCTGATTTAATTCTAGAGCCACTGGTTCTTGTTTTGTTGCCTCTACTCTTTTTTACATAAAGAAACTGCCTTTCTTTCTTTTCTTGATGAAACAGATGGAGCTCCACAAATCTTTTATTCAAGGTATTTTCTTCCTCCCACAGCTGCTACAGCATCTACAGCTTTAGCCTGAAACTGCTAAAGAATCCCTCTGTTGAAGATGAGCACCATCTCCCACACTTAAATATCAACGCATGTGGTCTTTGCCAAAGGCTGTGGGAACAGTAATTTCTGAAGTCCCATGACCACCCTCATACCTTATACATGAATAAGGCACCTAAAGAATTACCACCTCTGTTTGTCTTCTTTTCACTCAAACATCTAGAGGATAAAAGACATTTCACTAAAGATTAAGAGAGAAGAAGAGGGGATATGCCTAATACCTTTTAATAAAATGTTGGCATTAAATATTCCCTTGAAACACTGACATTTAATATGCAGGTTTAATATTGATGTGATGTTTATTTTCAGAAAAGTATCCCGTTAATCTTGTATCCTAGCTACATATCCTCCTATTTGAAGAGGCAGAGATGCATGACTTGGATGTGCTGTTCTGTGTACTACCCTCCAAAAGATAAGGAGACATTTCAACTAATACGGCTTTCTCCCAAGGGGATGACAAGTACAGCCTCTGTTGATCCTATGAAGTAGTTTGGCATACAAATCTATTTCTGCTTATTCAACACTGAAACATTTTAGGTATCTATGCTACACATAGTTTAACCAAGCCAAGGAATTCTCTAGGTATGAAGGATAGCTGCTTTCTACTTCCTTTCTACTTTAGTAAGCTGTATAAACCAGGAAGTGACAGTAAATGAGTGCCTTCCTGAAATGATTAATCCTGAAATCGGGGATTTCCTTGCAGTTTACTTGGAAACAGACCATTAGCTGTCTACTTGAGTTAAACAAGGATCCAGATAAACTGCGCCAAGTCACTTCTCATCTGCACTTGCATAAATCTGGAGTAATTTCACTGAGGCCACTGGAATTGCTCTGATTTTGTGCTAGTGTAACTTAGATGACAGCTCTAATCATCGTCTTAGATGACAGATCTAAAGAAAAGATCTATGGTTTATTACCTTAAGAAAGAAGGGAAGTCCCAGATGATGGAGAAATGATATTGAATGCTTCACCTCTGCCATGAGTTCAAATATACCATAGAGTTGAAAGCCTGTGTCAACATCCATTGTCACAGCGATATCTTTGTCATCACACTGGATTTCACAGACAGTCTTGGCTTTGTTTTCTAAATAGTGAGAACAAAATAGTGCCATTTTGAGGGGCTCATTTTCAATGAAGTTCAGTGCTGCCTGCACAAAATCAATCCAGCTAGCTTTTGGGTTAAGATGATCATCATGACAAAGTCACCCATTCAGGATGCCAAGAGCTCCAGCCTGTGGTTGGAGGAGTGCAGAGATTTTGGATGCCCTTGAACATACAAAGTTCTTGAGTTAACAGAGCTTGTGTACTCATGTACAAGTGTTACGTGACAAGTCAGTTCCCAACAGTAATGGGTTCTTGCAGCTAGAGGTGACTAGCTTGTACAGCTAACTAGCACTTAGCAGGTAGTACGCACTTCTTCTAGAAAAGAGCTCTGAGGTGTTTTGACCTCTAGTGACTCCTTCGGTGCTGGCTACAGCAGACCAACGCTGCTCAAACAACATGACTTGAAGACCTTTCCCCCACTCCCCTACCAGTTTTTCATATTTGAAAAAGAAAATACAGACTGCTAAGAGATAAAAATGAGATGGGAGATGTGAAACTCAAAACTCTTTATGGAGAAGACAAAATCACAGGCATATGCAATCATACAGTGACCACTCTGGTGGCTGTCCTGAAAGCCATCTGTTGTCCTGTTGCTTTTTCCAGAATGGGTGAAAGGACATGGTGCCACTAACATTAGTATTGACTCAGTGCCTGCTAACATCAATAACCTCTACTTTTTGGTGCTCTCACAGCTGGGCTTTGTTTTCAACAGGAATATACTCCCACGTGAGCACTGAAGGTACTTGACCACAACGTAAATCACCAGTTGAGGGATATGCAGATAAGATTTATGTCAGGGTAAGTTTTGGGCTTATTCGGGATGGGTCTGTCTCCTTTCCACAGTTCAAACAACAAAAGCCATTTAGAATTATTTTCAAAGCCCACTTTAAACTACACTGGAATTCACATTTTTTGAGCTCTTTAACAAGGTTTTTTTTGTATTATGAGGGAATCTTATTTTATGCAGCTAAGTATCTTGGGGATCACCTGTGTGACCAGGTGTTGTACCACATGAGGTCTTTCCTGGAACTTAAAAAAAAAAAAGATGTAATGTAACTAGTAACAGATGCAGTTTAAGAATGACCCCATTTTAGGTACTACCAGCAAATCTTAGTCAGATTGTAGCTGTTGAAGGAACAGCTGAAACATTCTCAAAGAGCTATTCTATAACGAGAAACCTGCAAGGCACGGCAGGTACCTACCTGATTTCTGTAAACTGAGAATCAAGCTGACTGCCTTCGGGTAGCCAGATGCCTGTAGTGCCTCGCTGCTGTGTACACTTTGGCAAAAGATATCCACTTGGTGACCAACATAATAAGTGTTTATTATGTATGTGATCGATGTTTCTCCAGCTGCAATGTGCATGTATCTTTCTTGAGTAGTGTTTCTCCCTTGAAGAAACATATCTATCTAAAAAATGACATGTAGATGTAAGTTCTTGAAACCACATTGAAATACTAGTTAGAAGACAAATGGAAGTGAAAGAAAGTTCTTTCTACTCTATGTAAAAAATCTATCCAGTAACAAAAAAAATCTTAGCCTTTCATCAATCATCTATGACCTTCCAGTATGAAGTCCATTCAACTGAATGAATTTCAAACCATACCAGCCTCATTGATTTATGTCACATTCTTTTTAGGTTCTCTCTTATCCCACAAAAACTTACTCCCTTTATATAAAAGATCTTTGATCCATGCATACTGCCAATATTTACCAGACAGTAAATACTCCAATACTTCCCTGAAAATAGCACTTAAAATAAATATTTCTTTGAGTATAAAATTCCCATTAAAGAGCATAGGAGCAATATCCCAATTCCTGATGCAAGCTGCTGAAACTATTCTCCTTTAGTTACAATATCAGCCACACTCACTGTACTAATACTGGTCAGAATAGAATAATCTGGGCCTGAAAGTAGTCAAAAAGAAATTTTCTATTTCAGTAGTTCAATTTTTAGCTATCCACAAGTTTTTAAATATCAGAAATCTCAGCTTAGCTTCCACGCTGTACCTTACAGAATGGTATTTTTTTATTCAAGCCATGAGCTATTACATTATAACAAATGACAATGATTTGCATTTTAAAAAAAGAAAACAACAACAACAACAACAAACTACCTGTAAAGATGATGGGACTCTGGCTTGTAGCAGCCATGGCCAAGTATGATGGAAATTCCCAGTTATGTTAGTACTTGTTTCAAACTCCTGGATTTGTCCTTTGAGAACGGTTAGATGAGCACCATAATGCACTTTCATACTAAAGCTTTTGATCGCTTTCAAGTTCAAGATGATAGCCTGTGAGCAACAAAGGTAAATTGTGAAAGGCAGCTTTGTAAAAGGTAGGGCTCCTGTCAGCCAGGGCTCCTTTTTTGGTTCAGGGAGTATCATCTCAAAGATGTGTCACAAAAAATTAATTCTGTATAATTTTGTAACACAACAGTTATCGATGTCCCTTTTATTTCTAAATTCAACATTTTCACATGTATTCCCCAGTATGGCCATGGCTTAACCCTATTCAAGCAGTTACATGATTAACAAAGAGTGAGTGTGCTGTAGGCTTCTATACCTCAGATAAAAAATACGCGAGGTAATGCAAGTCTAGGAGGAAAATATCGTTTGGAATGTAAACTGAGAAATCGTATCAGTACTCATCTCTGCCTAGTCTCCACAAGGCACACTGCAGATCTAGCAGATGGACTAGGCATGTGAGCTAAACTGCTTTGACTGCCCTCCTCGTACAGGGCACGCTGCAAGTTCAGCTGTGGCTTGGGCTATTCACACGTTGAGAGCAGGGAGAAGAGGGACAAGGGAGAGAAAGGCTGCCTTTAAAACAGAAGCAGGCAGCATCATCCATGGTCAACATGGGACAACAGCCAAATTCAGGATGATTGATTCCATCAGGAGCAAAAGCAGCCATGTGCTTTCCATCTCCACACTCCACCTGGACAGACAAGCACCTTACCCAACGTCCTTCCACTTCTAACAGGTTAGAGAACTCAGGAGTACAATCCGCGTGGCAAGAAAGTGACTGGATTTGGTACCTGTCCTTTACAGAGTGACATTTCATTTTACCATCACCACCACACTTCTTAGCCTTATCTTATCCCAGCTCTTTCCAGGATAGTCCTTGTACGCACAGCTACAGACTTCAAACGTCCCAGATCATTCATTTTGCACAAAAAGTTACAGTTTGCATGTCCTGCAATGCACTTTCATGATGAATACTTCACCATACTTCAAATTACACACTGAAGGACAGAAGACACTGCCGCTTTCTCTGGCAACTGAATTAAAGGTAAGGAAGGGCCAGCTTAAGTAGAGGATATGTAAAGAGGGATGCTGGGTCTAGAAATAAATACAAATTAGAATGAAAGCTGAGGTGGTGCGACAACAAAGACACCTCAATTCAGAAGGATACTTCATTGAAGGTTAGATTGTATCGTAAAACGTTGAGAACAATCTTTCCTACTTGCACTTGTGACATCAGGTAGATTGCTCATGGCTGTGCTTCGCTCCCCTTGGGCTGCATTCTGTAGCAATAAGCTTTTTCTGCTGTATAAATATTGACTTTTAAGTGAAGCAGCATTATGAAGCAACTCTGAAAGGTGTGCTATGATCCTAATGCAAGATGGCATAACAGAATAGAAAAGATGATAAAGATGCCAAAATTAACAACTGAATGAGTAAAATTCTACCCTCCTTGACAGAGACAAAAATTTCACTTAAACAGCAAATGCACAAAGTCACATCTACACTCCCCACTGTTTGCCACCTGACTTCTACAGCTACTGCTTCCATCACTGCTTCCAGGCTGGACTCATGTCTCCTCTGTCATTGTCTGATAACCTACCTGCAACTCAATCCTGTCTTTTATTTGCAAAGTCTTCAGTGCCTCTATGTTATGAGTAAGTTTGTAGTTAACAGACAAAACATCCAAATTCTGGACAAAGCTCAGTTCTTCTGTAATCTGTTCAGCACAAATAAAACACGATGAAAGTTAACTGTGGTTGTATCTCTGATATTGAGACTTCTCTGATTAATTGTAATTATTGTACTAATTACACATTTGAGTAAAATTGCGAAAACTATGAAAAATTCACGGTGAAGAACTGTCTAATTTTTTTATGTCACACCTTTGTACTGTAATAGGGAATATGCTGCACCATGTGAAGATACTTGGTAAGAAAGGTTTGGTACAGTTTGCAAATGGGAGTCATAAATCATTGCCGATGTCAAATTTGTTGCTAGAGGTGGCTGAAAGATACTGCCTTTAACACCAAACCAGCTCCTGCAGAGTATTCTTGCAAGGGCCTCATGCACAGCTCCTTCACATGGAGATACAATAGTTACCACATCAATTAGCTCATTTTAACCTCTATTTCATATCTCAGAGATCTGGAGTAGACACTTACTTGCTGGCTGTTCACACAGAACTGAGTAAGTCTTTTATAGAAGTCACTGTTTTTTTCTGCTACCACATCAACTGATGTCCTCATAGGAATGCCAATGTCAGCAGCTCCTGGAATGTTATGGGTTAGCACCGCGTGCAGCTCTTGTCTTTCCTGTTAATATGTCACAGCATATATAGCAAAGCACGTGTAGAACCCAACGTCTGCTGCAATACACAGCTCAAAACAGAAATTTAGGCAAATCTGTCTGTCCTAAATGTAATACTAATTAAAAACAATTGCATTGAACTTAGGGAAGTTACGCTTAGAAAGAGAAAAAAAATCAAGCCTAAGAAGATTTAAAAAAAATGTATTTCAGGTAAGAGGGAAAAGGTGTAAATGTTTCTCTCTGGTGGCAAACCACCTATCAGTTTCTCCGGAGCACAGAAATACACAAAAATTACCAGTTATGGCAAGAAAGTTAATGATCATATGGAAGAAAATACTTCTCTCTGTATATATATTCTACCGTCTTGCACTGATGACAGGAGAA
Source organism: Eurystomus gularis (assembly GCA_013400335.1). Lineage (NCBI taxonomy): Eukaryota > Metazoa > Chordata > Aves > Coraciiformes > Coraciidae > Eurystomus > Eurystomus gularis. Next base: position 14,746 of record VZZY01011674.1, on the reverse strand, counting down.
GCCAAAGTTGTAACTGTCAACAGGAAAGCAAGAGATTCCCAGATTTACTTGTGTTGTTGCCTTGCTAAAGAAAAAAACCAGCAGTGTCTCAATTAATCGCTGCCTATTGTTTTGCAATGTAAATCACTATGACTGCTCTATAAATTGCAATATTTTTTCTTCTTGAGCATTGCTGTATACTTTCACGATGAATTAAGACTGTTACATTGGAGTAGTTGTTGTGTATCGACATCAGCATTTGTGGGTTTGTATGGCTCACCAAATATGCCATGTAATATAGGGAATATCAGATACTACAATATAAAAAAATAAATATGCACGCACAAAGCGCATAGCTTTCAGGAAGAGCCACAGCCCGTATTCTACTATCCTATACATCTGTTTTACTGCATGTTACAGGTGCCAGATTTTCAAACATTTTATTTTTATTCTGGTATTTATTGCTAAAGCTTGACTATTTGTTCCCAACAAAACAGTTTTGAGTATGTCCCTCAATACTTTGTACGTGCAGTCTAGCAGTCTGCAGGATACTTACACCAGTGACTTTCAGTATAAGGAGTCCTTGTAATTTACTTTCATCAACAGTGATCAACATCTGTGAATCTAGGTTCATATTATCCATCAAAACATAGCCTGAACCATTAATTTTTAGTGGTGCTCTGAGATCCTGTACAAGCAAATAAAAACCAAAAAACAAATATTTAAATTCACCATTTTTACATTTACTTACAGATACACCTGGAACTTTTTACTCCTAATAAGTAGCTCTAATAACACCTAGTGTAAATCTAGGAAGCAAATCCATAGGATGTGTCAGAAATCTTGACAGTTTTTTATTACATTTTATACATTTTGTCATTTTTATTTTGACATATTTTTCATAAATGAGTCAGCATAAATAGAACATAGGAAGGAAGAGCTGCCACACTGTCCTAAGTGAAAAAGCAATCTATTTTCTATGCTTGGCATTGCTCCCGTGGCCCAAAGCATCCATAAATCCAGTGAAAACAGACAGTATGCATAGGTTTATTATGGCAGCTCTGGTTTTTGAAGAGGGAAGGTGAATCTCGTCTGTGTATATCCAGATTTACTCTGACTTGCATATTGAATCCCCAGATCATCCTGTGATAACATCTCTCTCAAACTTCCTGTACGCTTCTCCTTTCCTTTCCATTCCTGCCTCTATAGCACTGACTGGTGGGATCTGTGAGAGGCCAAGCACCGTGATGGCAGATTTCCAAGAGTAATTCAAGTTTTCAGTACAAGTCAGTGCGCAATCCAGCTAAATCTGGAACTGCTACTTCAAGAAATCCTGCTGTGGAATTCCTCCCCCTCCACCTACCTACAACAGTTTGGCCTGGGAAAACAAACTACTGTGCAAGAATTGAGGGGAAAAGTACCATTTCTCACTCGTCCATCAAAAGGAGCTCAGTGTGTCATGCTAACTGGCTGAGAGGGGTCATGGCACACGGCCTTTCTTTACTTGGGAAGCCCTGAAACCTGCCTTGCTTCCCCAGCTCACACAGCTCCTCCCAGGCAGCGACACCATGGACTTCTTCAGAGATGGGGACTCCCAGGATGTCTGATGCCAAACAGGTCCACTGTCCCAAAGACAGGGCTTCACTTCCTTTGCTTTGTATAGAAATGAGACCGTACTGCAAATGATGGCACATCTGTGTGCTATGGAGTGATCTTCTTCCACAGAACTCCAGTTTTCACTATGTTTTTCTACTAGCTAAGTCTTTTCAACAAAGAAACTACTTTTTTTCTTATCCCACTAGTTGCTGTTCAGACTCTATAGTGAGATTCCCACCAAACCCAGAAGTTAAATCTCGTTAATGAAACAGTAGGTGTGATCTGGTGGTGCTCAGGCAGGCACTGTGAAGGGTAAGGTTCAGCTCAGGGACAATTACATGGCCAGTATTTGCAAGAATTACCACAGAGAAATCACTCACCAGTCCAAACCAGCCTGTTCAAAACGTCAGCTTGTTTTTCAACTAAATTTCCCAAAATATTTCTCAACTGAGGTCTTACAGGAAATCATAACTGCTGTTTAATGCTGGCTTTTTCACTCTGTATGTTCTCCGCAATGGTCTCCATACATTACACATCAGTTTGTTAGCAATTTCAATTTTCTGTAAAACTGAGTGGAAATTTTCTGCCCTGAAGATTATCTATATACTTTACAGATTTTTAAACTATTTCAGAGCTTGGTTGTAAAACTACTGAAAAACTGAAGTTGTTGATAAAGCCAAAGACAACTTTGAATATTCATTATTTCTGATTATTAAAACCCTGCAGATTTCTCAACCCTGTTTTAAAAAAAAAAACAACAGAGCTAATATAACCAAGTCCATTAACTGCAGGTACTGATTTATAGAGAATTTGGCTTATACAAAAATACAACAGTAAGATATAACATTAAAAGAAGAGAATATTTTTCTTGTGTCTCTGCTACTATTGAAAGAATTAGACTATTTTCTTTTTACTTTAGTAGGTGCAAAGATCCTGGTTTAGATGTATAAATTCAAGAGTCAAGCAAAAAATATCCTTCCAATACCTGAATTGTTTGGCACTTGTTTTCTGTAAACACTTTCCATTGAAGCTGCTTTTCAGGGTCAAAGTCCCCGTTCATTTGAAGCTCACAAGCACCTGATTTCACTCCTACTCCAACATGATATTTTAACTGGTTTTGTGCAGTGATGGACATCCTATTTTCCCTTGGTATTTCCTTCAGTTGAGGGAGGTCATGCCTGAATTGAATTTCCAGTGTAATTTTTGGCTTACACTCTGCCCTCACTTCAAGATGGGCAGTCTTCCCTTCCGTTTCAAGGACACAGAGAAGTTCTGCTTGGCACTTGTCTTTCTGAATAGATCCTGTGAGCCGTGACTGAGCTGGAATACCAAGATCCTGCCAAGATTTAAAAATAAAAAACAACTAAAAACCTTTCGGATTATACGTACATTTTAAGACAAGTCAGTATTGAATCTTTTTTCTTTTCCTATTAGCATATGAGAAAGAAGATTTTATGTTACAGTATCAGAGACAAAACCTACAACCTTGCTGCTGTTTTCCCCCCTCCCAATAGTGACGATGGCAACTTTGCCTGAATAAGGTCAGAGGGAAGATTTTAGGACTGCCCTCCAGAATTTACAACTTCTGTATCTATATGGAGTTTTACATTTACAAAAATAATGTCTGTTTCTTCAGAGTGGCAAGGTTTACTGAACATCCTCTACTTCATTCAGACCAGAAAAATCTCAACTTTCAAACAAACTGGCCCACAAAAATTAAGAAGCCTAACAGACATTCTTGCATCTGGTGTTATAGGGATTTCTTTATTTTATTACTAAAACTTCAATCTCATCTTGTGTAATATCCCATTCTTTCAAAATATTTGTAAAAGCGCTGAAAATTCTACTATTTTTAATATTTTAAGTTGTTGTCATTCTCACTTCACTGTGGATGACACAGCCTTTCCTGTCATTTTTGGTTTTATATTGCTGCATTGTAGCCAAAGAAATTAAAACTGAGGAATTAAAAGCAAAACCATAAATGCCTGTCATATAGAAATAACCCCTAAATACACAACAGTCATTCTTTCTAATGCAGTCAGTGAGGCTAGATGGAAAAAACAAGGAAATTTCACAACTTCTACTTTGATAAAAAAGGCAGACCAGAGAAGATATTTTTTTGACAAGCAGTTCAAACTAAAACTGCTGTTCAGCTTTACAGGGCAGTCTTGGTCTGCAATGGCAACAGGCAGCAAAGACTGAACTAACCTCGCTCTACAGAGAATACCTATGAACAGGATACGTTAGACAGTTTCTTTGCCTAATGCTGTAAGACAGGTGTGTCTTCAGAGTGGCTTTCCAACACTCAAACACTGCCATTTTAGCTAAAATCCTATACGGCCTGCATTTGATCCCAAATCTCTCTCTCAAAGCCTCCAAGACATACCTGCAGAAGCTGACATTCTGTTTCTGTTTCCAGTGTCCATTCAGCTTTCTTCTGAATACAGAGATCTCCTCTAGCCTTAAGTTTGCATTTGCCAGCCTGCAGCAACAAAATGCCCTCAGTGGTGGAGTCTGTGGCTGCAGACAACAGGACAGAGCTTTCAAAAGGCAACCCAAGCTGCCTCAGCCAGTGAACTGAATGCCTGAGCATCCCTCGGAGTGTATATTTGTGTTTGCAGGAAGTGTCTATCTGCACATCAACTGTTCTGCCATCACACTGGAGGTTCATTAGCAAAGCCATGTTGCAGACGTTCTGTTGAAATGAGCCCCTAAAGGCTACAGCATGAGGCAATCCCATCCTCTGCAACAGAAAAGATTATACCATTTAAAGCACACAAGGTCAAGCAACTGTCTTCCTCATTTATTTCTAATTAATGAGAAAGCATTTCTTCTTTCTGAACCAATATGCTTTTGGAAAGGACCATACAAGACAGCTTGTTTCACAGAGAAATCAGAAATTTCTCCGTGAAACACGAGAAAAAGAGACTCAAAATAAATGGTATTGGAAAAAGATAATCCTAAACCAAACATTTCATAAGTGCTGTAGAAGAAAAAGGTTGTAACCCCAAAGAAAATCTCCAAAGTTTCAAACAGAAAGGACATGCCTTTCATTAGATTCTAGGACAGAAGTTTACTTATTAAAATACACTCCCTCTGCAAGTGCTTTGACTCGTTGCTCTGTCAGAACAACTTCAAATGACCAAAACTGTCTCTTCTGTAAATTGTGTCAGAAGATATTTCTCTGTGACTCTTAATGATCTGAAATACACAGACTACAATGCCATACAGAAAACAATCCAGGTTTACCTCTAGGCTGATGCACTTGTTTCTATAAGTAAGCACCCATTTTGTATCTGTTTCATTACTTTCCAGGCTCACTTCTCCATCAGCTTTCAAACTGCAAGGCCCAAGGACAATACCAAGCACGCCCTCATACTTGTCGCTTCTCCTGGCCGACACCTTCACTTGGTTCTCTCTGGCAATTCCCAGAGACTGAAGTGAAGGTAAAGAATGCTGGAAGTCAATTTCTAAATGAGGCTGGATGTTAGTGGTGGCACGGATTTGCAGGCAGGCAAACATGTCATGAAAAGAAAAATGTCCAAAGAAGATGATAGTAAAGTTGCTGATAAACATTGATCCATTCATTGAAATTCTTGCTGGAGTCTGAAAAATTACAGAAAAAACGACTGTCAAGTCTGTTTTCCTGTCAGGCCATATATTGTTTTTAAGATGTTTATGTTACTAAAAAAGAACTATTTCCCAACTATCCTGACACCATTTTTACTCTTCCTACATATTTATAAATGCCTGAACAAGAGATGGAGAGAAGGCCTAAAATCTTTATTTAGAATTCCACAATAAAAATAACAGAAAAAAGCCCAAGTCCACAGCTCCATTAAAACAATTACTAATACCAGAAAAATCAACTGCTATTGCTTTTGCTATCACCATTTCTGATTTTAGTATAAGTAAATAGAGCTCTAGCACTGTGAGAATGTTTTCAATTCCCCTCAGACCTCAGCAGGAGTGACAAGTGTTATGCCTCTTGTACCCATGTTATACAATGGAAGAACTGAAATGCATTTGTCTGTTTTGTCAGAACATTCATGGGAATCGGTCTTTGTGATTATTGTCTAGAGACAAACAACCTTCTGTAACATCACCCACAGGAGTTATTTTAACACATTCTTAAAAATAGATCAGATTATAAGGTGTATCTTTTTCAGACAGTTCAAGAGCCATACGGACTTTCACAAACAAATGGTTAGCTAGAAAGAGCAGAAAATAAAGTACAAAGAAGTAAATAATGACATTCTCGTCTTATGCCTCCTACGCTCCCCTGTCCAGTTCACATTAGGTTGGCTGCTCAGTAACAGAACAAGAGTGTTTATACAGAGTTCAGTTCTAACTGGCAGAGGATACAGTTTGGAGACTTCAGCTATGAACACTGGTGTGACTCTTGCCTTTTGCCTGGTGCACATCTCTTATCTCCTGGTATTAGTTTTCTGCGAGGTGCAAGCTCTTGCACTGAGCTCTGGAGCAGCACAACTGGACTGCTGTAGGACATAGGAATATCACACCAAAATTGCACCCGTTGGGTCCACAAATATCCTTTACCTCTACTTTGTGTTCTGCACTTGGTACACAGCTGTGCACTAGAGATGTAGACCTGTACCACTTGAATGCAAGTTTGTTGACAATTCTGATGCACCCACTACATGATGGCGAAACTGAGTATAACTTTCTCCACAGACTGGTACAGGTTTTGATGGGAGAGTTACCTGATCTGTTTCAATCTGTAAATATTGAGGAGTGAAAATATCTGAAAGTGTGTGCAAAACTTTCAGCTCACTCAAATCCATTTCTACATCTTTCTTTTTACACTTTCCAGAACTTAGGTTCCTTTAGAGGTAGTTAAGACAGTATGTTGACAGTAGGGTTTATAAATGAAGCCAGTACCTCAAAATGATGAAATGCAATTGCTGCATTACAAAGGCCAGAGAGTTGTTCGTTAGCAGATTCTCCGCTGCAAGCAACCTGTTGGCATTATCATCAAAGCATATTCAGAGCATGAAGAAAAGCAGAGGACTAAAACACAAAGGAGTAAGCTAAAAGGCTGCTTTCAGGGTAAAAAGCATGAAGATCCTAAAACACAGCTTTGAGATTACAAGTTAGAGATCAATTTCAAAAAGATCGTTTAGTGGATCTGAGGCTAAATCATGTCTCTAATCTTGCATTACCATGCTAAAATATTATCAGCATAAAGTCAGAAGAATATCTTCAAACAGGAGGAAACCATTTGTTGCTAGACAGAACTATTTTTGATACTCTGGATTTTGAATTTGACAGCAGATAGTGGTATATCTGATGTTTGGCATAGAAATCACCACTGTCCCAAGTAGACATTTGGTGTTTCAAATGCCATCAGCTGTGTCTCCCCATTGCAGAAAGCGAAGTCCTTGGGGAGTGCTGTTGGCTGTATGAAAACTCTTGCCATTATTATTCACTCCGCTGCCAACACCACTGCACCCACAAACACCCGTGATCCAGCTGCAAACCCTGCTTTAGCAAGACAGAAGAGCTGGGACTGCATGTTATTGTGCCTGGCCAAGCACCCACTGCAGCTTCATGACATAAATGTTCTGTTACCCACCACATCTTGAAAAACCAAACCTGCTCTTTACTGCTAAGCAAACAACTCCTTGCTTGACAAAAATCTCTCTCCGTTCTCACCTGCCTGCTTGCTCTCAAGCAGTAAATCTGAACAGTTAAAAATACACAGCAGAAAGCTACATCAAATACACTCTATAGCAGGATTTCTGCTAACCTCTAGTACACATGGAACAGTGCCAATCAGTCCTCCCACATCATGGTGAAGTGAGAGAGACATTTCTGTAGCACTGACAATGGTTTTCTTCTCTATTTCAATGTTGAGCTGTTCCATCTCCACTGTGGTTGTTATCCCTGCAGCAATCTTCTCCCTGAAATCCTATGCATGAAAGAAACCAAATCATGGAAAGAAATAAACAACATCCCAGGAAGGACTGGCAAAGGCAGAGTCCGTTTCACCATGCTTAAACGTCAGTGTCTGTGTCAGAGCAGCAGCACTGGTAAAATAAAAGTGCAAATTCATTCAAGTGGCTTCATTTCAAATAAAGATTTTCTTATTATGCTAGGCCTTCTGAATGCTGCGTACCAACAATTCCTTCTGGCTCCAAAACGTGTTGAGAGCATCCAGCATCCTGGAGGGTCTGAGTCCTAAGGCATGCACAATTAAAGCAGTGAAATATGAGTAAGCAGGGCAAGGGGAACTGTATAGAGTTCTCTCTCTGTACAGCTGTCTCTCATTGTACCACAACAGCTGAAGCCACCACAAATGATAGTATGCTAGTGACTTGAGCCTTCCAGCATATGGTAGAATGAGCAAAATATTTGAACCTTTCCTTTGTGGAAGGAGCATTTGACATGCAAAAGAACTATACATTGTTCATGGATCTATAGCAGAAATGCAGATAGAGAGAAGAGTGGCCAAGCAACACTGTACCTGGAAACGTGATCTGTGACACTTCTGTGGGTAGAGATTGCCAAATGGAAAGCCATGCTAAACACTCTTCTGCTCTTCAGCAGACATCCAAAGGATGACATCACAACTAGTTAAATCCAGTATCAGATGCAGTACAGTACCCAGGCTCACTGACACCTACCTGATGGCTACATACCTTAGGCCTGCCTGTCTTCCCACTTACAGGGGAAAAATAAAACTGGACAACACTCCTGATCCTATGCAGCAAAGCACTTCACTCAAATGAGAAATGAAGTTGGTTGGACTTGATGACCTTGAAGATCTCTTCAAACCAGAACAATTCTATGATTCTATGAATGTAGCATCTCATTTAGTCCAGGTTCAGCTCCAAGAATTCAAATGACAGGTACACAGTATGACAAGAAGCCAGAAAACACCTTTCTTTCACATAGTAATTTAGTACATCTCAAAAATGCAGATGCTTTTGGAATAAAGGGCACAGGAATAATCTACAGTTATTAGAAATGGTTCTGCCAGAAATTAAATAACTATAGGCAGAACTCTTCTTACCTCATAATAGCCAACAGCTTCCACAATAAAAGGGATCCCGTGTTTCTTTATCTTTGAGATGTTGTGCTTTAAACTGACAGACAGCTGTGATTTAGGAGGCTCTGTGGACAGTCTGTGACCTCCAAACACAGCAGTAATCTGTTCACTGCCACTCTGCAGGGCTATAGTAAAGGTGTGATTTCTTGTGCCATGGTCACACACGACAGTAAGAATGCCATCCAAGGGCAATCCTATTGGCGAGGAAGGAAGCAAAATCAACACCAAACTTCTGGGTTGTCATTGTAAAATACAGAAAAGATGTGTTACAGATTAAGAGAAGGTTTCTATAGTTTATCATAAGAAAAGAAAGACTTCTTTTAAAGTGTGATCAACCAGTTAGCTGCACTTACTGGTATTTATAGTAAGAAAGGACATCACCTACCGTATGAAAATCACATTAAAAAGGGATTGTTAAATTAAAACGTGGCATGCGCTCTGGAAGTCAAGGATTTTTGTTTTCTTAATAGAAGATATCTATCAATGGGTATTGAGTCCAAGTCCAGGAGTCTTCTGTTAGAAAACTTCAAAATCTATTTCTTTAGTCCAAAGGGCCAAAAGGCAATTTACCCATTCAAAATTACTGATAATTTCTGTTCATGAAAATCCTTGGGTTTGCATAGGAAACAACACTGGGCATATTTTAGTCTTCACTGTGATTTAGTCAACGACTTTCAATGTTTCAATTCTGGCCCAAATCAAAGCAAATTTTAAAATATGCTTAGAGGAACTGATCAGAATGCAGGAATACAGATGTACAAGAGAGAAATAATTTACTCTGAACTAGTTCAAAGAGATTTTAAATAGTTTTGTATCCACTTTGTTGTATTTTCTCAACAGTATGAAAAAGAATGTTGCTAAGACTAAGTCACATTTTGTTCTGGTGTCAGACAGTGCAGCCCAGAAAGTCAACCGTACCCTGGGCTGCATTAAAAGAAGTGTGGCCAGCAGGTCAAGGGAGGTGATTCTGCCCCTCTACTCCGCTCTTGTGAGACCCTACTTGGAGTACTGTGTCCAGCTCTGGAGTCCCCAGCACAAGAAGGACATGGACCTGTTGGAGAGGGTCCAGAGGAGGGCTACAAGGACGATCAGAGGACTGCAGCACCTCTCCTATGAAGACAGGCTGAGAGAATTGGGCTTGTTCAGCCTGGAGAAGAGAAGGCTCAGGGGAGACCTTATTGTAGCTTTCCAGTATCTGAAGCGGGCCTACAAGAAGGCTGGGGAGGGACTTTTCACAAAGGCCTGTAGTGATAGGATGAGGGGTAATGGCTTTAAACTGGAAGAGGGGAGATTTAGGTTGGAAATTAGAAGGAAATTCTTTACCCTGCGGGTGGTGTGACACTGGAACAGGTTGCCCAGGGCAGTTGTGGATGCTCCATCCCTGGTGGTGTTCAAGGCCAGGTTGGATGGGGCTTTGAGCAATCTAGTCTAGTGGGAGGTGTCCCTGCCCTGGGTTGGGGGTTGGAACTAGATGATCTTTGAGGTCCCTTCCAACCCAAACCATTCCATGATTCTATGAAACGCAACTCATCTATTTCCACTGGTCTGCGCTCCTTTAAATAAATTCAGCTTGACACCTTGTTATATCACATCATCAAGTCAGAGTTTTCTTCATACCTGCATTTTTAAAAAAGCTGATATTGTGTGTGAAAGTCCCACTGACTCTGCTGTGCCCATGACTCATGACACTGGAAAAATTTACGAAAAGGGCTTTCTCATCCACCTGGAAGCTAGCTAGCCCACTTCTCATCTCTTTACTTAGCTCCAGGTGTCCTTTCAGTTTTGCTTCCACTGGGATTGCCTGACTGCCATTCTGAAACACAGCAAAAGTGATGTTGTGTACGGTGGTATTCCCAAACACATTTCTGTTCCTGAGATGGAGTCCATACAGTGTTTTGTTAACCATTACACTGATGTTACCTGTAAAAGGCAGAAACGATTACTGTAGAGAGAGTCCTTTGCAACAGAAATAACCAGAATTTTACAAGCAACATAAAAACTAACCATTACTTTAAAGCAGGAGGAAGTAAAATAATTTCTATTTATTACCATAGATAATTTAGCCTAATCTAGAGAGTAAATCAGTTTATTGTTGAGAGAGAGTTTCTGTGCTAGTGCAAGTGTCTGTGTTTAAAACAAATTACGTAACTATTTCTGGCAGATTTTTTTTTTTCAACAAGTTGCTTTTGCCTTTAGGCCATGGACTACACTGCACTGCCTTCTGAAGGAAAATTTATAGAGGGACTATGACCTGTTACTTGTGTAACTCCAGGCCAGACAATCCTCCTGGAGCTCTACAGTGATCTACTTCACCCATAGAGCCATTCAGAATAGAAACAGCCTCAAGTCACACCCCTCCTGCACATTTCAGAAGACCTGCATAGGAAAGATGCCCCCCACCATTGCCTTCAATCAATGGAAGTATGAAAATAATTATGTTCATTCACTGAAAAGCAGTTTCAACCCAATGACCAACAGTTCATTTAGCATGCCAAATGCTCTCTTCTGCATTATATGCAGTTTAGTAAGGAATACATTAAAATTAAGAAGCTTCCTTAGATAGCTGAAGACTTAGCAAAGTACAAACTGCACACAATTGTACCATCGTGAATGTTGTTTTTGCACTTCAGCAGTCCATTCAGAGAAAGAAGATGAGGTATGGCCTTTAATCCAGCAAATGTGTGTTGGATTCTTCCATTAAGGGACAAAACAAAACCAACTTTCTGCTCCCTGGCTCCCATGAAATCCATGTGAAGCCTATTTTCATTAAGCTTCATCTCAGAAGATATCAAAAGTCTAAAAAGACAGAGATAAAAAATGCTAATAAGATCTTATTATTATGCTTAATTCATAGTTGTCAAGACAACCACCCTCTTACTCAAAGCAGGATCAATCAGAGCAGGGTGCTCAGGAGTGTGTGAGGTCAGGTTTTGAGTATCTCCACGTACAGACACTCCAGAGCCTTTCTGGGCACTTGTTCCAGTGTTGTGAATCAGTGAATCAGATGCGTTGCAATAAGTATATGCAATTCACCAGATACTTATAAAACTACTCAGTAAAACTACTTAGTAATGCCTCACAGATCGGCAGACTGATTTTGCTTCAAATTTCTTGGATGCATTTGTTATGATCCCTAATAAAAGAAAAAGAGTTGGACAGAGTTAGAGTTGGAAATGAACTCCTCTCTGTCACAATACAAAATCTCTCCTCAGTGCCTATTTAAAAGCAGCATCAACAATTCAGCTTAAATGATAATTTTAAACGCCACCATCATTTGAGTTTGGTAATTGAACCAACAATTATTTCTTTGTATCTTGGCTCTGAGTTGAACAGTGTTGGAGAAACACAGTGCAGATTTTTAGGGTAACCTACTGAAGCAACAAAAACTTCAATTTTCAGTGTTTCAGGTATGAGACTTGAGACACAATTTTCACATTACCTTCAACAAACTGTCCATTGAAATGTCTGACTTTCTAGAATCAGGTATACTACACAAAATACCTAAAGTGAGGCAATCATATTTTCATATTGTTAGACACCCTTCCTAGAAGTTGGAACCCTCCTGAAAGACTGATGACAAGTAAAACCTCAGTGAAAATTCACTTGATGGGAAGAACTGAACTATGTTATTCAGGTAAGGAAGATGCATCTCAACAGTCAGCAACTGAAGTCTGTACAGACTGCATCTTTTTAGCAATTCCCCAGAAATATTCAATCTTTCATTTTTCTCTCTGTTATCCCTCTAAAAGAAATCCCAAATAAATTGTCATTCCAGAAATTTTAAGTGTTCTATTTTAGCTCCTATGAAATGAGCTGCAATAAACTGCTGTTACAGCCTACTCTGGTATTTAAACAAATAAATGTACTATTGGAAGCCCAGAACTGCAGGTAAGCTGTAGAAACACATGAAATACCTCTCTTGAATGTTTAATCTTATTTTTTCTTTTACTAGTAAATCTAATGAGCTTCAACTAAATTGTAATAACTTCTGATTTCTTAAACTCTATCTCCTCATTCTCCTTACCCCATTCAACTTGGGACCTCTTCAAAAACACTACACACTTTTGTCTTTGCGAAATTTGAAAAATCAGCTAGAAGGCAGCTGAAACTTGAGAGGAACAAATTTCTAGTCTTCAGCCCTGTCGCCTCAGAGCTTTCCTATAATAAACACTGCAAAGTGCCCTCTTCCACTGGCATAGCTTGTATATATTAGTTCCTTATTTCTGAGAGGACAAACAATGGGGGAAAAGCAACTGCTGATCTAAAACCAATATAGCAGTACCACCTGTTCACTCAAGTTGTCTCTATACAAAATCCTAGGAAAGCACGTTAGCGTAGCTTATTATACCAACTTACAAAACAAAGAGCAGACGTATTTCAGTAACAGAGGTAACACATGAAATGGCTTTTGCTCAATGGCTTCTACTGCAGCTATATGAAAGTACATTTAAATACACAGAACATCTGTATCAAAGAACACTCTTCAGCTCCTCTATTAACCAAGATTCTGATTTCTTTACCTTGATGGAAATATTTTGCCCATGATCTGGAACTGTATTGATTCTGGGTTTGTCAGGATTGTCTGATGGATGAAAGTCCTCAATTCGATAGCTCTGGCATTCTTCCTGTTTTCATTGTTCACCTCAACCTCCAACAACAGCATGTCCTTTCCGTTGGAATGAAGGTAAAGAGAGCCATTGAAATTGTTCTCACCATAACTCTTCAGGGATGCCTGGGCCTACACATAGAGTAAAGAAGAAGAACAGGACAGTAAGGATCTCAAATCATAATTGAGAATACTGTAACATCAGTTTGAGGAAGAAAACTGCAGACAAGTTGGGCCTGGGAAAAAGCAGGGGGGAAGTGTTGGAGGAAACAGGTGGTTTTAGTTTTTGCCTTTGTTTCACAGCCACTATATTTTTATTTGAACAAAATTAATTCAATTTATTGCCAAGTTGATTCCATTTTGTCCATAAAGGTAAGTGATCTCCCTGTCTTTATCTCAACCCACTTCTCAGGATAAAGTTAATCCTAGAGAAAGAATCTTTTGAATTGCTAGTAAAACCTATAGGTGACACCCGATTTTACATATAAGCCTGTCACCATGCTAGAGCTTTCCACAAAAAATTTTGAACTATGCTGAATTTTAAGTACAATTTTACTTGACTTTCAGAGTTTTCTGAATTTCATCCAAAACAGAAACCACTTTTTCCAACTGCATGTACCCATCTAGCCAGAAAAAGCTCTAGCCATAAAAAGTTAACTGTTTCCCTAAAAATTTATGCCTCTCCAACTACCATCTCTGAATTCCGTACGAGCTGACTAACTTTGTAGTATACACATACATTTGTTTTCCCATGCTTGAAAGTAGTTGCAAAGCAATTTATAGCACGAAGTTAAACAGCTCCCAGGTTGGTGTGTATTCCTAATGCATGTGACAAGCATGAGACTCAACGAGTGTATGACCTGCAGAAGCCATGAGTTCAAGCAACGAGACTGTAATAATCTGGGAACTGACCTGTGAAGACACGTTCTTGTTGATGATGGCTTTTACACTCACATCGTAGTCAAAGTGTTTCAGTTTAGTCTGCGTGGAAAACAGCTCCCCACTTAGGCCCACTGCTTGTGGAAACTCAAGCTATTTGACAAAGTAAAATGTAAACATAATCACGGCATTCCCAGCAATTGCCTCATGTGATTTGATGTCTGCACTTTTAGAATTAAGTGAAGGATATGTATAAGCAAATGCGTGTATAAAATTTTACCAATTTCACCCCAAAACACTGGAAAATAAATCAAATGTAGTAAAAATGGCTAGAGAGATGCTGGGATGAAGGTTGGACTTGGTGATCCTGATGGTACTTTCCAACTATAATGATTCTATGATTCTATGAAAAACAGTATGAAGATGAAAGGTCAGTATGTTTCTTACAAGACATTATTGATACAGATTATTATTTGATTTGCTGAGATACCTAGGACCTTTGTTAGGGCCAGGACTTTACTGAACTTGAAAGTTTACAAGCATAAGCCAACTATAATTCTAGAGACAGTGCAGTAAAACAGCCACCAAGACATAAAAAATAGAATGTCATAAAT
>VZZY01011671.1:301316-379023 GCA_013400335.1 Eurystomus gularis | reverse complement strand
GTCTTCACTTACAGTGGGAGGGATTTTGTTACCTTTTCAGGTAACAGTTGCTCAGTTCTGTTTACTGGGAAACAATATTTTCTCACAGATGAAAAGGATGCCCTCATGTTATGTGCATAAAAATGCATTCACTTAGAGCTAACCTTCAACATCTCATGCATATGAAGACCTCTCCTACTGACATAGTAAGTATGTTACGGCTACAGAAATTTATTTTTCTGTTGCAGGTGATTCCATTGAGTGATATAGCTTTACCCTTACACCAGTAAAAAAAAAACAACAAACAACACAAAAACAAACAACCAGTCAGATGATACCTTATCAGTTTGGTTACATGGTTTGAAATCTGCTCGTTCTTTTACAGAAACTGCCTTTGTATTATTCCAATGGGATCTAATAATTATAGATCTATCTGAAATTAAAGTATAAAGAAGAAAATACAACACTCTTGTTTTTCCACAAAAGGAAAAATCAAAGGCATAACCTTACTTCATTTGAGGAAAATAACTTCCATATCCACCAGGAGGGGTGTTCGATATATGTCCATTCATTCTTATCGTCAGTTACTGAAGGAAATGATCTGGGAAAAGAAACAACAGCATACGAATTGAAGTCTCTTAAAAGATGAAGGTTTAATACAGAAGTGACACAAACCTAATGAGAAAATTATGGTTGGAATGGGAAAGGAATTGCATCAACAAGCTCAATTATTATTTGCATTGTGGTGATGCCTTAAAGAATCATTATGTGACTTCTCCCAGTTGCAATTTGATAGATATAGCTTCAAATAATTTATTATTTAGTGAATAAAGCTATTATTATTGATACAATGGTCTTTACAAATAGCTTTAAAAATCAAAGGCTGGCTAAACAAAGAACAACATCTACTGCCGAAGTGAACGTGATGTTCCAAATGGCAACTGTAACAGTCAAGTAAGCTTGATTTTAATTTTCAGTTCATTTCTTTCAAATGAAACTTTTGAAATGACCTTTTGATACATATTCTATGAAACTTATCAGCTGGATTGTTAGAAAGATGCATTATCAAAAAAAACCACAATTGTTAGCACAAAAGGAAACCTGGTTAGCTCTTTTAGGACTAAAAAAGGCCTGTCTTTCTTTTTTTTTTTAAAGCTGCATTTAACATCCTGAAAGTTTGGCATGCCAAATGAAACCTCTTATATAACAGCAATACTGGAAAAGCTGTGATTAAATAGTTAAAATAATGCCTTCTCCCTTTAATAACATACCCATTGAAGTTAAAATTGACTCTCGAAAGTAACAATAATTAACAAATCTCTGTTCAAATTTAGCATGGGCAAATACTCTTTCATTTATACATACATGAATAATACATATTGGAATATTTCCCTACATCTCAGAAATTAAATAGAAAAAAAGATTTCTGCCAAATAGTCAAGAGTACGTCAGATAAAATTTGTGCCTAACAAAAGCTCCATTTCCAAAGTAAGCACAGCCTGCTTTGTTGTACTAGAGCCACCTTATAACCAGCTTATCTTCTGAATCACTAAGTCAACTTACTGCCTCACTTTAGCTGTTCTCTTCCTGCTTCCAAAAAAAGCAGCGGCTGAGTGACCTACAATACATACTGTATTTTGTATCCACCTATGTTCTGCTGCTTTCCTCTTTCACGCAAAAGCACAAATCAAGATCAAATTCTGTTCTCGGCTCTAAAGCCTTCTGTCAGGTGAAGAAATGTAGGAGCTGCTTTTGGCCTTCTCTACTGAGAACAGAGTGATTTTTATACCTTTCTGAGGAATACCTGACACACTCCGACCTGAGATGCAGTTAGCAAAGCTAACTAGAGCCAAACTGTATTATGTCCCAAATGTCATCATGTAGAAGTGCGGTATTATCTTTAATGAGCACACATCCAATAATTTTGTTTAGTTAGGTTTTTTTTTAAAAAAGTTTTCTTTTAAATGTTTGATTGCTCCTTGCAAAAGATACCCACATTTTACTCCCATTTTTCCCTGCACATGCCCATGAATATGTCGTGTATCCAACTTGGTAGCCTGTTTAGGTGCTCTAAGCCACTTTATTATATAAAGTGCAGTACATAGCAGCTGTCTCCGCTACATTACTATCTGTGCCAAGCGCTGCTCAATTCATTAGCAGCTACAGCCCTCAGGAAGCATCCTGAAATTGTCCCATGACTTAAAAGAATAAAAATATTCATGTTCTCAGCAGAATTTGCCAGGTCACTGTGCACTCCTTGTTCCATTTCAGTGACCACGTGGACCGGAGCTACTCAGACTGCCCAGCCCTTCAACACTTCCTATTAGCTATTAATTCTTATCATCTGCAACCGTTGCTCAATTTTGCTACCCTGATTAACAGTTTACCCTGTGATTAGCTTCCTAAGAGAGTGACCAGATCCAAAAAACTTACAATAAATTGTCTTCATTGCTTTTCAGAATCCCCAACTTCCTCTACTTTCCATACATACATTACTTAAGATAAAACTTATTTAATATTTCTATTTGCCGTACCTTTATGTCATCTGTGATTTTTTCCATAGCCTTATTTGTAACAAATACCAGAACTCTGCTTTAAAGTGAGATCTGGAAAAAACTTGGTTTTAGACTCTCTCCAAACCATTTCACTCTTCTGACATCTTAATCTGACAAATATTTGATTAGTTATTTGTACTACACTTTCATAAAAGTGGTGAAAGATATTTTGAGTAGAAGGAATGTAATATGTTAGAACTTAAAGCTCTGGTCTTTGAAGTTAGGCATAACACACAGTTTTAAAGCAGCAAGGAAGCTGAACTGTAGATTTTCACTTTGGGGGAAGAAAACATGTCTTATGACTAAATACATTCCCACTGTAAGGCCACTTAAAGTAAATACAAAAAGCTTTAAAATTATTTTGAATCGAGTGATAATGAAATTCTGAAGACAGAAATTTTATCTGGTTTAAAAACAAAACAAAACACCAACCCAGCTTGTTCTGCCAAGTAAGCACAAAAGTTTTAGTAAGTTTTAGCTGATATGCAAACAAAACACCACTTGCTATTTGATAGTTGAGTAAAGCCAACAATATTTCCTGTTCCTTATGCAATTTTCCACTGTTAAAAAAAAAAATTTAAAATCCAATGCTTTTGAAATGCCAAGACAACTACTTTAACATGACAATTTCAAGAGGTTATGCAATGCGTCTATCCCTTAGTTCAAGAAAGCTTCTGAATACAAACAAACCTTTTACAGTCGTTATTTATAATTAGGCCAAATATTTATAACAACAAAAAGCTACTCCTAATTCCCCAAAATTATCAGGTAATTTAATATCTTTCAACCTAAATGTTTAAGAAAAAATATTAGTAAAACTGTTAAAGTGTTTTCCTAAGTGCATGATGGAGAGAAGGGAAACAACATTAAAGGACAACAGAATGTGCAGTGCTTCGTTTATTATTCACTTCTACAGCTTCCTCTGCAGCATTTCTCATCTCAAATGCTCTTTCATCTCTTACAACCAGTCCCACAGCAAAAGTCAACCCGTGCACACTCCTAAGCCATTGTCATCCAGAAGCCTATTAATAAACTCCACTTCCTCTTTAATCTTCCCTTTCACCACAGCCCAGCAGTTCACAGCAACGTATGCTGGTGTCCTGGAATTTAAGGTAAACATCCTTCAAAATTAACTGTATAATCCCTCTTTAATAGCTCCTGAAGTATCAACAGTTTACTTGTGAATATGCCCAAGACTGGTTCTGTCTTTCTCAGGATCCTGAAAAGACATCATACCCACTCTGAACAAGAAATATCTAAAAACAGGAAAATGAAATAAGAATTTAAGAGGAAAAGAATAATAAGAAAATAGCTAAAATAATAAGACAGAATAAAATAAATAACTATATTTTAATGTATTTTAATAGAAATCTATTTAAACCAGTAAGAAAATAGTTATAAACAGGAAATTCCTGAAAACAAATAAATACTAAATTATCTTCCCAGAGAGACTGAACAAAAAGAAATCCTCCTAGGGCTTCACTGCTGCCACCAGCACCACTTTTAAGAGTCTTGGTATATCAATAGTAAGCAGCAATATAAATGACAAAGGTCCAGTCTTTATATCAGATAATTTCTGAGACAGACGTACTTTGGTTCTTTAGTATTCAATACTAACAGGTGGTTTTTCTAAATGTGGAGAGTATTATACCAGTATACAACCCCACCTTGTAGCACAGCAGCCCAACTAAAGCCATACAACCTGTGTGCAACCACAAGCTGACACACTGACAACTCATACGCCCTGCCATTTCACTTCCTAGTAGGAGTCTGAAGATAACAAAAACCCTCAATTTATTTAAAACAACTTTTCTAGAAGGGCAAAGCTATCTTATTAAAGAAAATGAGATATTCCAGAAACCGATGCTCTTTTTCACTCATCCTGAATCAACTGGTCCCACCCAGCGACGGAGCACAATATAAGGTGAAAAAAAGAACAGCTTAATGCCATGTGTAGTTTAGAAATGATACTGGGGGCTGGCAGGGGGAAGGGTTAAAAGAAGAGGAGGATGTAGGGTAAGGAAAAGGGAAGCCAAGAATGGCTGGAACAATAATTATCTACTGATTAAGAAAATGTCAGTAGTAGCAACTCATTGTTATCACCTGCCCCCCAAATCCTCAAGAATTCTTCCCAGCTAGACAGCAGGCACAGGCTGTAAGTCCAGCCTAAACAAAAACAAGTGGACTATCACAAGGTAACACTTATCTGTAGCAGATCTGACATTGTAGCAATGTCAGAAAAGCACAAGCGTTCTCCACCCTTTCCCTTTTAAAAATATTGCGAAACAACAAAACCAAACCAACAAAAAAAATCTGCTGTATCCATGCTATACTCCCTCACTATGCATTCAGTAAAAACGCCTCTTACTGCTCCACAGAATTCAGTACTGCTGTTCTACAGCACATAGAAAAGTTAACTATTTTTCATGTCTTTCTTCTCAAACATCACCTTGTTCACCTACACACTTTCCTTCCTCATGCTAGATTTTTGAATAGTTATTAATTTAACCCCCTTGTTTCTCCATGCTGAGGTAATTTCTTTTGTTATTCCTTACGTTCTTGGTGTCTTCTCTTGCGTCTACCTTGTTGTTCCAACTCAACACGCTCCTATTTGTACCTTCGCTCCAGTCAGATTGGGAGATTCCTGATTGAAATACATCCCACGGAGTCATAAAATGTTGCTGCTGCCCTCTGCTTCAGGACTTGCTTCAGTCAACAGCCATGAGCAAACACGAGTCCTGCTGCCTGTTCAACATCTTGCCTCGAGATAAACGCAAAGATGCACATACATGCGTAAGTAAATATTACTTTGGAAATTGTCACTGGGGGCTTTCCATCCTCAGCACATTGATATCAGAATTTCTCTGGGCTGGCAGCAGCTTTATACTGTAATGTTTTCCATTTTCTATTAAGGCGACCGAAGCATCCGAAGGCTGATCAAAAAGATGAGAGAGGAAAAAAAAAAAAAAAAAAAAAAAAAAATCACACAGAAAATTGAAAGCTAGACCCTACAAGTGATGCAGTTTCAAGACAAAATACTTGGACTTCATTCACCACCACTCTGGCTGTTGTCCCCTTTGCTTCTTTCATGGCACTGTATTAATAATGGTGGGGCTGAAGCTTTCTGCAAAAGGAACAGATTCTCCAGTATATACTCCTGTGTCCGAGCATCAGGACTTCAAGCAAACATGTTCATACTGTAGCCACAAAAAAATCATTTTGAAAATGCTCTTACTTTCAGGTCTTCTCCGGATTCAGAACAGCCATCAAGCATGGACATTAGCACTATTTAACTGCATCTTAGTTTATACAAAACTGCACCGAGTTGCATCCTGCGTTTAGATTTCAGTGCATCCCACAACAATTCTGCTGGATGCAACATTAGCTAACTGGGGTTCTTACTAAAGAAACCTGGGGGGGGGGGAAGAAAGAACTGGATGTGCCACCTTCTCTCCCCTGAATTTCACTCCTAACAGAAAGCTGAATATAAACCCAGAATATTATTTACCTGTTTCTCTAAGGGGGCAGATGGGTAGGAGCATTTCAAGAAACTACTGACTGTGACAGACAAATGAATACAGCTCTGGCTAGGCAGGGGACAACACGGGACACAGCACCTCCACAGAGCAGTGTAGCAGAGGAGCTCAATTAAAGCTGCTTTTTCCGGTTTCAAGAAGTGTTTTGATCTTTATTGACACTTTCTGAAATCTAGTATTCTTCCTCAGTCTTCCTGTAGGAGTTCACGAAATTCATCAGCAGTATTCCTTTCAGCAGGAGGGATAGAATAAATTTATTAAGAAAAATTGGTGACATAATTATCAATCAAAATAGGACACTCAGTACGCTTACGCAAGATCAGTGTTCAGAGCAAGAACATTAGCTAAAAGAGTAGCTTTCTGTTGTGAAAACTAGTAAGATTAAAAATGCCCTTTAAATCTTCATTTTTCTACTATGATACTTTTCAGCGATTCAGTGTTAAGGAAATACTCTAACAATATAATTAAGACAGGTACCTTTTATTCTGAGAAAGGGAAGTAATATGAAGACCCATAGGAAGAGCTGAAGAAATAAACTTCAGATAGATCCCATTCGTAGCTTTAGCTCTTATTATTGCCACACTAATAAAGGCCCTGCTTGAAAACAGCTTCTTATTCTGGCATGGCAACTTATTTCCATTCATTTCACTGAGGTCTGGGGCCATGATTTAGAATTAGCCATATCGGAAAAAAAACCACTAACAACAGCTTTACAGATACAAAAGCTTCAAAGACTTAAAATCCCTACTGCAACAAAGGAACATTAATAAATATGCCAAGCACTAAAGCCACCACTCACTGCTATTTTAATTAGAGAATTAACCACCTCATCTAAAGCAACGTGAGTATTAATCACCAAGATTAGGGTAATTACGCAGACCTTGCATAAAGTATCACCACTGCTGGAAGACCAGTGTCTTGTATAAAGGAAAAAAAAAAAAGAAAGGAAAACAAACCCAACCAAACAAAACCCCAAACCTGAACAAGAAACCCTCCACATATACAGAAGCACAGTCTAAAGTAGGTGTCTATGGCACATGAAGGAATTTGTAGAAGGAGGCAGAAAAAGGAGATTATAATGTACCACAAAAATCAGTATCTCTTGGAAGTCCTACCTCAAGTATTTGAATAGGATCAAAGAAGAAACTCTTCCAACAGAAAGGGTTGTAGATTTAGAGAGCCACTGGCCTACTGCATCAGAGCTTACTTTGGCACCTCATCTACAGCACTGAGGAATCAATGTGGCCTCACACAAAGGACACAGGAAAACATTCAGTGATGGTGCTGGCGCTTGTCCTGTGAGAACTTCCCCCTTTCGCTGTTCAAGG
This sequence comes from Eurystomus gularis, assembly GCA_013400335.1. Lineage (NCBI taxonomy): Eukaryota > Metazoa > Chordata > Aves > Coraciiformes > Coraciidae > Eurystomus > Eurystomus gularis. The sequence goes on along the minus strand of VZZY01011671.1, from coordinate 371,625 downwards.
AACAGCTATAATTGAGTTTGCAAGAGAAAAAGCTAAGAAATAAATTTATATTTGAGTTTAATATGTATTGGAATTCAGTGGTTCTCGATTTGTACTTGACTTGGAAGGCTTTTATTTCAGACCTGAGGAAAGGCTCAGATGCCTGGAAAGTGTCTATTAGATTTTTTTTCTCCCCAAGTACAGTAGTGAGCTAGAAAAGGATACTATTTTTACTCACAAATTCTTATCTCAACACAACTACAACAGTGCACTCAGTATCTCTACCTGAAGAAAGATGTACAATTATTTGTTCTGGTTTTGGTTTTTGGCTGTTCTGTTGTTTACTTCTTCAAAAAAAAGCCAAAACTGCCTTTGAACCACTGACTGGTGAATACATTTGACCTAGCACAGATACCACGGTTTTATTTCTCTTCTTAACACTCAGATTTTTTTCATTACTTCCTTTTAGTCCTTGTAACACTATACTTAAAATGAGATCATTAGATTTCAAAAGAGGGCACTCCAGACACTGATTTGAAAGTCAGTTTGCAGTATACAACCAACAAGCCATTGATTTGACTTCAGAAATGAGAGCTTATAAATGATATTATAATACCAGTGCACATGTTTAGATGGGCCAGCAGAAAATTTACAATAAATAGTGCGCAAAGGGTGCATCTTTCCACATGCCATACGAACATGCTTCCCATCACCCTAAAGACATCACATGTCAATAAGATAATGAAATTTGGACATGCTTTTCCCTTTTATGTTGAAAACAGGCTGCGAGTGTAGGTGATTAAATATTTCTGAACAGTTTATTGCACCGAAGTGCTTGTGAAAATGTTAAGAAATGAGAGTACCACTACAGTAAGTCTTCTAAGTATATAAAAATGAACAAGACAACATCTTTAGCTGTTGTCTGTTGTTTTCCCCTCCGTCTGGCCAAAATGAGTGAACTCCTGACACAGTTAAAATACTGATGCTGCTGCAAGTTGACCAACTGAAACTGGCTTAACCATCTGTCCACACCTACTTGCAAGCTTGATAGCTGTGTCGGGAAACATGGAAATCAAAATTGGCATGGTAGAGTCCATAACAAAAGCTGAACTGAAACTATACAATGACATACTCTAACCAGACCATTAAAATTACCGTGGAGAAGAAGGAGGAAAAACGGCAGGAACACTTGCCTCTCCAATTTAATTTAATAGAACTGTGGCGAGACTTAATTCTTGTTCTCGTAAATATACTTTCTTCAGTTTTGGTGAAGTTACTGTATTAGCTTTTATCCTGTAGGCCTTCTAGACAGACACAGACGCTGCAGTTATTGTGGCCAGACACGGCAATGACTTCCATTGCCAGGCTTTCTTATTGCTCCCTACTTAAATTTTCACTCTAGCTCTATTAAAAAAAAACAACAAAACAACACAACAGCAACAAAAAACACCACCAAAACCAACAAACAAAAAGAAGACAACGAAAAAACATGCCAACATGCTACCCTCCCAGCTGACATCTATTCTTACTTGTTCTTGACATAGCAACACACTGAATAAAGGCCCATTTCCATTAGCATTTTCAAATCCATCAGTTAGCTACTTAGAAGAACCCATGTCTAGGTTAGTAGCAGGTTACAATGTTGAATTGACAAGACAAAAAATGTTGAGCAGGAGCAACATCCACTGGTTTCCTGATTATCTTAAACACCCAAGCTCCATACTACTGTGGACCACCCTTTGATGATATGGATCCAGCATCACTTATGAAAGCTTGATCTCTTCCACCAATAAAAAGTGCTTTGAATGCCAATTCACACAAGTCTGAAAAGCCTCAAACTTTACTACAGGAAGGTTTCACACTCTGCATCTTACTGCAAGATTCACATAAGAAAAAAAAAAAAAAAATCCTTTCTCTTTCTACTTGCAATACATCTTTCACGCCAATCATGTCATCTAAAATAATTTCCCACCCCACAGCAGAGTGGAGTAACACAGCAATATGAGAAGAGCTGTGTGACCTGTTCGTTTGTACAGAATTGTGAAGTCATACAGCATTTCCCTGATGTTTTTCCTCTGAACCATGAATTTGAAACTATAAACTTCAAGGACAATTTCCCCCCACCTAGGGTTCAGAGCAGGCATATGACTGCACAGTAAGATGCATGACCTTGAACACAGCCTATGCAGTTCTCAGCACTTTCAGACATGCAATAACTTACCTTCATCCAAACATCAGCTGAGGATGCTTGTTTGGGTCACAAAAACTTTTGTTTGCATTAATGCACACATAACCCAAAGAGACTATATTGCAATTCAGCGACTAAACAAGAGGCACTGCCTTAAACAGCTAAGCATAACTGATCAGTCCACATTTGGGCTACAGTTATTTAGCACAAAGTGATTCAAGTGTAAAAGAACTTACTGAACGGAGGTCACAGCTGAATGAAGTCACACCCTGCCATCGTATTAACAGTGCTCTTCTGTAACTCAGAGTGTTTCATGGAAGAAAATAGACTGAACAATAACAGATTCCACAATTTGTGGTAAGAAAATTAATTTAAACTTTTGGCATTTCATGTCTCTGATTTTTTAGTTTACATTATTTATGTTTCTCTGTACAGATAAAATTTTCTCCTCCATTAATTTGGACCAAGACCTTCCTCTACATTCATTATAATAATGAAAAACATATAATCAATTAATATCTAATTTTTAATTTTTTTTAACGACCAGATCAAATGCAGAAATGTTTTTTTGTTTTTGTTTTTGTTTTTTACAAATGATTTAATAAATTCACATTTTCAGAAGCAGTCTCTGATGTGAATTTCCAGGCTTGGCAGGTTGCAGGTTTGACTTTTACTTCTAAAAGTATATATCTTCTAAAATCTCAATGACCTTATAATCACATACTGGGTTTCCAGCAAACATCCAGTGATTAAAGGTGAGAAAATTAGAAATATTTATAAAGGAAAAGTTATGGCGGCTTTGGCTCCAATTTCCTCTAATTGTGGAGTTCAAATTTTCACGTATCACAAGAAAATTTTGTCCAGGAATTTGTCATTGCTGTTTACCAAGCCAAATTTAACAAGCTATCACTAGAAAGGGATTCTGAAAATACTGCAACCAGGTATTTTATTGCAATTTGCTCATTTGTTCACTGAATTGAAAACATTTCACTGAGGCATTTCCAGTGTAATTTTTTTACAAAAACTGATGTCAGAAAGGTTCCAAATGGAAACAGGAGCCCAGCATACCTTGCTCCCTGGAGACCTCAGAAGAGTTCTAATTTTTCGACAGTTCCCACAGGTTTTGAAGGAATCTAACTTTCAAAAATGTTCCAGAATACGGATTTACTGTTCTCCACTCTGTGTCTTCATTAGAAATAAGTGTGTGTGAAATAAGTGTGGGTGGGAAGGTGGAGGGGAGAAAGGGAAGGAGCTAAAAAAAGCCACATGCAGTATCGCTTTTTGATCTTCTCCTGATTGGAAGGGTGACAGATGAGGTTGGAGAAATCTGAGTGCACTATTCATTTCCATGCACTTCAAGAACTTTTCTAGAGTTGATTCTAGTGACCTTAACATGACATAAGAAATTCCCAGCTAAAAATCTTTTTTCAAAGATATGGTTACCCTGCTATAGAGCTAAGAAAGATTTACATAATCTCTTTACATTTACTAATTTATGGTAATCTTGCACAAATGATAGTCACTGGAGATACTACAGGTTGGTTGGACTTTTCTTTGTTAGACAAAGAAAACTCTCAACCCTTCCCTATCGCCTTCTGAAAAGCATATTTAGACCACTCTGTATCTCTTAGTACTTCTACTATATGATACTGAACAGAACTGTCAGGCTACACAGGCTGCTTGACTTTCAATAGCAATGATACTACCACAAAGCGAGTTACACCTTCAACTGGAATGAGAAGTATTACCCGTGGTAATAAGAATTAGCCAACAGTCATTAAAGCAATGAATGTTATCTTGAGAACCATTTTCCATAAGGCCCTTATTCTCCTGGTTACATCCATGTGGCTAGAAAACACGTAGAGCCCTGCAAAAAGATGCTAGAGAAAAGGCACCCACAGAAAATTTTTGAAGGACAAAGGCCTATGTAACAGAGCTGTCTCTCATTGTAGGCAACTAAGAAATTCTGTTTATTGTAAAACTTCACTAAATCCTCACCAGTGATTAAATTTTGTTTATAGAGCTTCAAGTTGCCCACACTGTTATACATTTTCTACTTGATGAGATTGAGGATATTTTTTCCTTTCCCAGAAGGCACACTAGATAAACTTCAAACTTGTACCCAGTTTCAAAGGAAAAATATTTGTCCTACACAAAGCCTCCATTCATAGTCCCTATTTTTACTACAGTAAGAAAAATAGCCATGTCCTGGATAATTTCTTCATGTATGCCAATAAAAGCACACTGGAGTAGAGCCAGCACTTCTAGCAAGCACCCGAAGGCTTCTGAAATCCTATGGAAAGCAGAACTCTTTTTCTCCTCTACTTACCCTTCTTCTATTCACCATACTCAGTACTTGTTTCCCTTACTTATGTCTTTTTATTACTGTAAGAAGCAACTTAAAGAGAAAAATAAGACTAAAGAGCAAACACAAAGCTTTTAAAGAAGTTATTTCATGAAAAAAGCTTTCATATAGCTTTAGACAATGTTTAAAGTGTTGAGCATGTACCCTTTTGAACCCCACTCTAATTAAGAATTATAAAAGAGACTAAAGCATATTCATGTTTTAGAGGTATAAAGAATTAAGAAATACTGACATAGATACTTACATACCTATGCTTTCATGCAAGACTGATAAAAGTTGCTTGGTGCTTAATCTAGGGCAGGTCTGTGGCAGGGCCACAGTGTAAAAGAACCTGGAGAAAATGCTAGGAAAGTTATTCAGATCATAGCAGAATTTACCATGCATATGTGCTTCCCCAAACCCTGGTGTTTTTCACAATTACAGAAAATTGGGCTGAAAAGGCATCCTTAAGGCAGAAGCAACTGTGCCAGCATACTTCCTAACCTCTTCCTTGGGCCACTGTGAGAAAGGCTGAAAACCAAGCCTGGAGAAATCTAAGGGCTCATTAGCCTTACTCTGATAAAGTTCTTCTCAATAAATAATCTAAATCCTTGTTGCAATTTCAACTTACTTGATACAGCACACCCAAGAAATACATTAGGTACTTAATTTTAGAAAAATAAAAAGAAAGTAACAACAACATGCATCCAATCAGCATTTAAATGGGCTTATAAAAATATTCTGTTCCTCAGCCTTGTTTAATAAAGATAGTTGGCTTACTGCTACCTCCTCTCACTTTTGTAACTTATCACTCATATCAACATTGCAATAGGCCTACAACGATATCATCTCATGCGTATCATCTGGTATATTTTTCCAGCTAAGCAATCCAAAGTAAGCAGACGTCAACTTCTATTTTCCCATAGGAGCCCACAAGGCAAGTTTCAGGGGAAACAAAATTACAGTTACTTCATCTATATATTATCTTTCATTATCTCAGTGTTTTTCTAAACCATATCCCCTTGCTTCTTCAACTTTTTGTAACCTCTTCTCTTTCCTCATATTGTTTAATTCAGCCTTCTGCTTTTTTCCTCCTCTTTTTTGTCATGCATATCTACAGCAGGCTTTCTGTAACACAGTAATTCAAGAAAAAACAATCCAATTGCAGCCTCAGAAATTCCTTTAAGACAGGGACTCAGCTTGCCATCCACATTGTGACTGTCCTTCACCTCCTGTCTGATTGGGTTGGATGACCACTGAAATAATTAACACTGACAGTCATAAATATTGTCTGTCCCAACGCAGGTAGCAAAAGCATTAGAGGCAGGAATTTTTTTTGTGAATGAATGCAGTAATTTATGTTTCCCTGCTATTGTATTAAGCTTTCTGAAAACTCAGTCATTCACAGACAGGTGAAATGGCATAAGAAATTACTGCTCTAATTGCCTATCCCCTCTTTCTGCTTTTACAAGGATGCAACAACATAGTATAAAAATCTCAACTTCTCTCTGGAAGCCAGAGTTTAAAATCCAGTGTAGAAGAGTGAGCTGCAACTTGCAGGGGTTGAGTTTATAGCCAAATAAGATACAGCATGGGGAGAAGGCAGTTTACTGGGACAGGAAAAAGGTTGTCAAATGCCCTATCTTTGTCCATCCACAAACAGCTTAGATAGTCCCCAGGCTACCCACACTTGGGTCACATTCTAAAACTTTTTGCCACAAACCAAGGAGGTAGCTCTTAAGAGACTCCCTAACCCAAACTGGTACTTTGCAAAAAGCCTGCTTAACAGGGGCCAGCTCTCATGTTCCTCATCCACTGTCTTATGCTCTAAGAAACAGACCTAAATGGCTTTTAAAACCTTCTCTTCTCTCCAGACTTGTCTTTGCCCCAGCACCAGCTATCCATATGTTACTTCATTGATCTGCTAACCCAGTTCTATTGTAAAAAGAGGCCACAACACGATGAGAAACCTCCACAGAGTGCTGTCAGCAGTGATCATCCACCCCACAGCAAAATGGCCCCAGGGCTTCAGCTGCTCAGGTGCAGTAAGGACTTGGGTAAGAGCAGACCTTCAGTCTTGAAGCTCAATACCTTGAGCTGGTATTTCAGCAGCAATCTGCCCCATATTGTGTTCAGCACTCTGTTCAGCCCTAGGAAGCTGTAAATACCCAAGTAATAGCTGGTGATAATCTAGTAAAAACCTCTCCCAAGGCAGAGCTGCCCCACCACTTAGCACCGGGCTTCTTTTCCTCTGACGTCTTTTGCTATGGCTGTAAGACCCAGGTTCCCAGGCAGCTGCCCCTGCATGGGCCTGGCTCTGTATCCCACCTTCTCCAGAGATGACCCTGTGGGCCACCCACCTCACCCACCCAAGGGATGCTGTGGCTGTTTCCCTCGACAGCCACGCAAGAGGCCTGGTGGGAGCAAAGCCGTTAATCGGGATGTTGCATTGCGTGGCAGGAACAGAGAGGTCACCAAATAATTTGCTGCCCATGCATAACAAGGTCAATACTCCTAGCCAAAGGCATTGGCACAACTAATAGCTAGCCAAGCCAACTACCTTCATGCCCTTTGTCAAAGTGAAAACAGCACAGCTGGAGTCCAGAGCATTGAACGTGATATTTAGGCAAAATACATATATAGAAAAATTTGCTTCCTTTGTCATTATTCAGCTTTGTGACTCTGTTCTTTCGAGCACGTGCACATCTCAGCCAGTGCCAGCCTCTCAGGTGATATTAACGGCAGATGCATGCACCCATTTTCTCTAAGTCACGTTAGAAAAACAGAATAAAGATTGCTGCTCTAATCAGACTGGGGAGGTCAAGGATTACAGAAATTGGAAAGGGAGAAGGCCAGTGGATTCAGCCCTTTTCCTGCCACAAGACCACTCTCCCACCATAAGCTTTCCAGATTTAATGCTGGAGTAGTATCTTTTGAAAATCTTACACTCAAAGTCAAAAAAAAAAAAAAAAAAAGCACCCCTAACACACTTGCATGGCAGGCTTGTTCCTGACACCCAAGAGTTTCTCTTGCACCTTAGAAGGGGCCCTTGGTTTGCATTCTCAGATCTGAGTAAAGGAAAGGCACACTGGGTTTCAGCAGACAGCCTTGAGACTTGCTAAAGCCCACGCGCATTTGGAGAAAATACTGAGAACTTACTATCCAGGGATGGGGACAAAACTTGCACTCTTTTAGGCTCAAATAAGGGCGCTTGTGGCTAATAGTCTCAAAACCCCTTATGTTTCTGAAAGATTGAGCCCTGTTAGCCCCATCTTCCTCACTGCCTCTTTTCCCATAGAAGAGCATTTATGCCTCAGTCTAGAAAAAGTCCCCAGAATATTTTTATGCTTCTGCAAGGAACACATTAGAAAATCACAGGTTTGGGGTTTGTTCTACAAACAGGGAAATCCCAACAGATGTCCTAACATCTTTTCCTGCTGCCCAGATTGACTGACAAGCACCAGGAGCTCCTGTGTAGTTTACTGCTGCCAAATTTTAGTATTGCTTAGCAGATGGCTGCTTCTCACCATGCACGGGGCTTTCCCCTCCCTGGTATTGAATGGTTTCACATAAGCTAGAAGCAGAGGCCTTAGAGTTTGCCAGACTTTGCAACCAGCTCCCTTCACACCTGCATCAACAACACAACTCTTGCTCAGGCTTGGTGCAATCCAGAAGCTCAAGAGATACTAAACATCCACTTTCCTTTCAATCACGCGCAGAAGCAGCACCTCAGCCCTAACACACATGATCAGACAGCTCTGGCACATGACAAGAAGGACAAAGAGCTCTGGTAACACAAAACTAGCAGCAGCAATGGCTCTCTTGCAAAATTTGGGTTATATATTGCACAGTATCCTCATTCCCAGTAATGAAGTCTATCACACTGAACGGTGGCAGATGGCATTTGCTTGAATGGCAAGGATTTAACCACTGTAAAATTGTCCTTAGTACACAAGACAGTAAGGTGGATCTAATGAGGGAGGAGATGATACTCTCCTGGACTTGCTCTGGAAATGGAAATATGTAAAATGTGATGTTGTGTAATTTGCACTTCCCTAATATTAGGCTGTTCTTAACTAACATTTCTCCTCTTCTCGTGTTTTAGTGTGCTCCAAGGGGATATTATCCTAGAGGATAATACACATGATGCAGAGAACTAGCCACATGCAATATAAAAACGAATGCCAAACTGACCACAAATACTTTTCCAGAACTGATTTCCAGCATGTCCAAGTGGAGGCAAGGAACGGAAGAAATCTCTCACTCCTGACTCACGTTGTTGGCCTGCACACGAGATGATTTGTTACTCAGAAATGGCATTTGGATGCCCCCTTCTCCAGGAGCAGAGTGCTACAAAGGGGGGAGGAAGCATTCACAGCTCCAGATTTGCGGAAGAGAAAAGATTGCACAAAACTTAAGGAATTTGGGATACATTTCAAGCCACAAGAGTAACAAAGGAAACTGTAAGCAGCATAATGATTTTTTTGTGTATTTTTAAATTATCTAGAGAAATCTATCTCTATAATATATTTTGCCTACTGTCCACATCCCACAAAGTTTGAGTTAGGTGTGCTGCTCTCTCCCAAGACTACATATAAGCCTGTGGAAAACCTTGCTCTCACTCTTTTTCTCCCTTTTTTTTTAAATCCCTGTCCTATTGCACAATGAAAACTGACACTTGAAAGGTGATTAGTAATATAAGAAATACTTGCATCAACAGTTCAACACTAAAAATCAAATTATGAAAGCAGAACAAAAGAAGTCCATAGGGTTTGCAAGAACAATAGAACCCTGTTAAAAGATGGAGATGACATTTAAGAATTACTTAGAAACAGGATGCAAGGGATAAAATCATGACAGTGTACTGAGTATGAGACTGCCTGGACACTGAAATAGTGTTATTCATCACAGATAATCATTACCAGTCAACTATGAGATAGGCTAACTGGTTGAATTAGAAGTGAAAGAAAACTAAAAGAAATAGAGCATCATGTGATATAAACTAGTCTCTCTCCAAATGACAGCTACAGTTTTCAATTATTTCCCTTAGCAAGTTTTTAGGGAAGGGGGTGAAGGAACCATAGAGCAGCCAATTGCCCAGCTTCTATTAATCTTTTAAATACTTATTTTTAAAAAGATTCAATTTCATGAGAATTGAGGGACTCAAATGCACCAAGAGAATTCTCAGAAGAAAAACATGGCATGAGTAATATTTGTGTGTGCAATAGAGCAGTCAGCTGGATGTTTTTGTCATCTTTAACACTTACTTCCAAATGCCTCGGTAAATAATTTATTTCACCACAATATGCTCCCAGGATTAAATCCCACCCTGTGTAATGTGAGCATTGCTGTTCATGGATCAGTCTGCCCAGAATGCCCAAAATATTCATTAGCCTTGCCAAATTAAAATACCTAAACCAGGAGAGATGATTGGCAGTCTTTGAATCCTCCAAACGTAAAAAGAAAAAAAATAGAATGGATATTTAATCTTCTCAGAAATGTATAGTCCTCCACTTCATCAGCTACTCTTGAAAAATAGCACCTTCCCACATTTGCTTTGCACCTCCTTTTCTTTGTATGTGCAGGGCTAAAAAAAAATCTCGACTGCCAATATCGGGTTGGTCAAGAACAAAACTCAGGTGGGAATCAATGAGCTTGAAAGCCTGCTCCTCTTTTAAATTGCTAAGCCAAGTTGGAAGTAATGCGTGGTTGTTCTGCAGTTATATTAGCTTTTGGGTTTTGACTGTGTGCAGCGCTTAACTGTGTTGTGTACATAAAGTCATGCACAGCATTCAATTTTTACTTGTTTATTTTGACCACCTCACATAACCACAGGCTCTGGGAAAGGAATTAGTTTGAAGTTAACTGTTAAAAGATTACAGCTAGAAATGCCCTGGGTTGAGTGAGGTTTCCACAGATGTAAAGCTTAATTATTTACAGTTTAGCTCCTGAGAGACTAGGTCTCAAGGTCATTTATTACCAACAATGAATATAAATCACTGGTTTCTATTTTTGTAGTGCAATCACCAGCACTGGAAAAGACCTATAAAGGTGAGCACGAGGAGATATCCACCCTTACATAACACCATGGGATGGACTTTACTAGCAATAAAAATGACAGACGATAAATGTATCTGCTTTATAAGGGGAAATACATTCCAAAACAAGAAGAATTGACATAAGTTGTCAACCTCTTTACCTAATCTTCAAATGAGAGAAGTTTTTTAGATCATACCAGCATCTCTCCAAGCGAGTCGTGAAAGCGAAAGCTCTCTAGAACAGCAGGAGCTGACACTTCAGCCCACGCTGGGGAAGTCGGAGCCACTTTGCTAACCTCTATGCCCACAGAACATGCCACACACTGGCACTGGAAAGCGTGCCAGCAGTGCATGGATCACACCATCACTCAGATGATGCTGGCTGTGAACCCACATAGCCAACCCCACCTATCCAGCTATCCTCCACTGCATGATCCTCTCCTGAAGCACCAGCACAGATGCCTTTTGCTGGCACCAGTGCCAGGGAGACACTGGTAAGCTACAGAGGCAGGAGCAGCACGAGCAGCGGGCACGAGCTCCCTTCTCTGCACAGGCGCACACTGGGGAGGAACAGGAAAAGCACACACCCCATGAGCCAAGCAAATACAAAGGTTTCAAAAACAATACACATGGGAGCAGGCACAGCAGTATTGGCTGGCGTTGGGTTTTAAAACAACAAAACAACCCCAGGAATGGCTGCAGACAGAGGGTGCACCCAGTAGTGCAGAAGGACCTGTGTGCAACAATCCCCCAGTGACAAGGGAATCTGAAACTGGAGGTTAAACTCTATGGCTTGGACTAGATGTCCTTCCAGGCACCTCTGTATTTGTATCTTTGTTGCAGCAACCATCATGGCCCTAAAGGTATCTCCCACTCCACATAAGAACAGATCTGTGTGACCACACACTAAGCTAAGGCATAGTTCAGGGCAGTATCTGAACTCTCTATGGCATGGTTTAGGTGAACATCCCACATCACTGGGCCCAGCACCCTCACAAGCTCCCCAAAGAGGATCCAGAAAAAAAAAAAAATCCAAGTGATTTGGGTGTGTGTAACTTTGTAATACAGGTATTAATCATACAATCCAAAAAAGCACAATTTTCAATACTTGCCTTCCAAAAATAATGGTAGTTACACATAACTAAGACTGAATATCACACAGTATAAAACATGCACTAAGCCCCGTGTTGATTTACTTCCAAGCAGGTGTTCGTACCCTTTCATATTTGTATTTATTGTTCAAGTTCCAAAAGCATGATTCTTCAATGTAAATGAAAAAATGCTATGTTATGCACTAGTAGTTAATGTATATTGAACCACAAATCACCATTTGTAGAATAAACATATTAGGAGGGTACATATCATTATAGCCAAGCAATGGTGTTTATGCTTTGTAATGATAGCAGTAGCAAAACAAATGCTTGGTTATACGAGGAATGAAAGTTCAATGATTCAGTAACATAAGTCAACTACATTTATGTATATTCATTATGCATCAGTAAGAGAATATATTATTGCAGAAAGTTTTACTGTGGTGAATAAGTGGCATCACCCTGTTGTTACTGAGTTTAAATGGGCATAAAATAATACAGATGTGTTAATTTAAATAATCAGATTAAATTTTTAATTTAAATTTAAATAATTTAAATGGTGACAAAAAGCTACAAGTTAATCCTTTTTTTTATACTCTGATTCTTCTGCCACACATGTACTACTTGTGTAGCTTTTGTAGTAAACATTTTGTGGCTAGCTCTAAGCAAAGATTAAGAATTCTGAACTACATTCATAACAAAGATACACACAGGCCTTTACTTCTATGAGCTATCAATTGCATAGTGGCTGAATGAGACCCTTTGAATACCAGCCTACGCAAATATATTGAGTTGCAAGAAAGATACATGCTTAACTCCCCTCTATCTTTTAGCCTGTGAATCACCTAATATTTCTCAATTCTGTGCTATGCTCACCAGTTCTTTTGCCTGTAGCATCTACTCCTTAACTGTGCTATGTTTAAACCATGGTATAAATTGCAGAATAATTTAGGTTGCGAGTAATCTCTGAAGGTCATCTAGTCCCAACCTGCTGATCAAAACAAAACTTTGAAGTTAGACCAAGATATGATCTATGAATTGACAATAGTCACAAAGACTCCTCAAGCCACCAGATATTCAGCAAGTGATTGATGAATAGCTCCTGTCCACCAGTAAAATAAACTCTCCCATTTTGGTCCCATGCTTATGTCTTGTGTTCTTCATCCCATTCAGATGTGACAAGTCTTGGCAAGAGCACAGCTGCTTACCTGTGAGTCAAACGCAGTTCAACAATATTTTAGGAAACCCGTTGTTGGAACAAACGGGATGAGGAGAAGGCAGCACAGCAAGGACAGATAGCTGCAAAAACCCAGAGGAGGAAGGTGGACAGGGGAGGTGGAGGGGACGACCGTCGGCAAAAGTTAACAGAGTATTTCTCTGGAAGACAGCAACACAGCTCAGTTGGCTAACATATGGAGAGGTTCCTGCAAATCCATTTAGTATGGCTTGCATGGTCCCTGGTGACCCAGAGATCTCACTTCATGAGGATATCTGTATTCACAACAGCCTTGCTGCAGCTGTTTATACACTCCCCTTAACCAAGGCCTCACTATGGGGCCACGGGGAGGAGAGCAATTGAGTTACAAGCTCTGTCTTCTAGCAGAGAGCAAAAAGAGCATTTCCTCTTTAGAACAATTTGTCAGGCTGTAAATTGATATAATCGTTTGGGATTAGCATAATTCCTAGATATATGCATACATATACATACATACATATATTTAAATAAGAACTCTAGCACCTCAATATGCCTTGATATGTTTGGCTTTGCCTCTTTGGACTTGACATATACACTGAGGCTACAGTAAGGAGCTATGCCAAGTGCAACAGGCTGTACATTACTTAATGGTTTGACCATGCTACGCTACACTTTGTCATGATTCCCACATGCAGAAACAAACAATCTTAAGCTAACGAGCTCGAAAATCATCACTCAGGATAGCATTGAAAGTAGTCTGCATTAGAAGGTGTGTCCAAAAGACAGGAACAAAGTTTGCTGTTCACACTGTGACCATAATAGAAAACTGAGTGACTGCTTCTACACCAGCAACAAGAAGAATATTCTGTGCAAATTCCAGGTACTTTAACAAATCACAGTGCTCGAAATGACCCACTGCTTAAAATCCCCACTGGCTGTAGCAGTTCCTGGCAGATTGAAAACATTTTTCCTTCCACGCCTCCTCTCTGCAGTACAGCTGAATGACCTCGGTAGTGGGAGAAGGTCAGTGTAGATGAGAAAATAGTCTTTTAAATCAAATAGTGAATCAGTGTTTTAAGTACTAAATTTACATTTTGGAGAGAAAGCCAAGTTTATTAAAAACATGTAAGTCCTGCAACTTAAAAGAAGATGTAAGGGTTCCAAGAGCAAGTATTCGAGCCCTCCCAAAGAATCCCTTCCTGCAAGTCAAGGAAGCAATAGCATGAACAATCTCAAAACCATCAAACTACTAGAAGAAAACACAAACCAATCAACCAACAAACAGACAAAAGGAAAGGAATGGGCGAGGGAGGGGGGCCTTGCTTCTAACTTTACATACCCCTCACTTTGCCCCATACATTGCAAACTGACCTAAATCACTTAATCATTCGCAGGTCACTTTAAAGGTTTATTTGTAATTTTGCCCTTTTCCAGCCTCTTATTTCTTACTCCTCCCAGTCTCCTGTCCTCCATGAATAAGCAAAAACTATCAATAGTTCAGAAGTGAGTTCAGACGGCTTCTCAACACCCTGGAGCGGTGACTTCCAAACTTCTGGATAGTCAGGTTTCAGCACTTTTTCTTACAGGCATTTTTACCTTTACAAGGAATGCTTTACCTTTAAAAGAAATAATCTCAAATTAATTCTAAGCAAAAATCTACTCTATCACATGTGCCCTCTAGACTCAGAGTATATCCCAGAGTCAAGATAAGAAGCTGGGCCAGGAGCCACAGGGTATACATTAAATAACATAAAGGAACCCTTGAGGCCCTAGAGACCTCAAGCCCAGTACTCTGTGTGGCTGCAGCAGCCACCCAGGAACCTCTGCATCAACCCATGCCAAGCTCAGCTCTCCTAATTACTCTTTAACCTATTTTGTCCTCTCTCTGCCCCTACACTTATCCTCATGTTCAAACATCATATAATTAGGAACTGGTAGCAATTATTCTTTTCAACAGTTAACATTGAATCCCAAACCTCTTACTGCACTCAGATAAAGTATTAGTCTAATAGAATAAAGTCTCCCTATTTTCTCTTTCCCTTATAACTCATTGCTTATTTACAGCTAAGCTGCATCTTCTCATGTGCTTGCTAACAGTACCCAGCATTCTTGTAGTTCTGGCCATAGACATAATGACAAAAATAAAGTCAATAAAATTTACATGGGCAAAAGGTGAATAACAAAGCTAGGAATAAATGAAGTATCTGAAAAGCCTGTGCTGGTCTTGTGGCACACTTTAGCTTGCTTCACTTCTGTGTTGCCTGACAGGTATTTTATCACCAGGATTTTATCAGCTGCTCTGGGGTAGCAGTACAGATGACTTAGAAAGTTCCACTGAACCTATTTGATAATTATTGAAATAATGGAGAAAGTAAGGGAAGTAACTTCCAAAAGCCAATTTGAAGCACTTTTTCTGAATGCCATTCCTCCTCAAATGAGTTTATACTTTTCTTCTGCAAGAGTACTAATCTCCAAAATAAAATAAATGCTTTGAGAGTAAAGGCAGCAGTTCTGGTCTGAGAAATAGCAACATAAAAACAGCACCATTGTACTCAGCAGATCTGCCGCTGGTGTGCAGTCAGGAGTGATTGCTGCTGACTAGTGAGATAAATAAGGTCCTACGACTTTCATGCTTGTTTGAAACAGGATATCAATGCTATTGTTGTGTGGCAAACTGAATACTATTGTCTTCTATATAAAGCTAAGTTCTTCATTAATTTCAAATTACATATTTGAACAGTTCTTGCCGCACCACTCAATAACAGGTAACGGGATACAGAGACAATGTCAGAGCGTGCTTTGCTCTGCACAAACTTTATGATGTGAAAATGCTCAGGAAGGGAGATGGGTCTGCAAGATTGAGAAATGTTTAATCCAGAGCCAAATAGAAATTCCAGCCTCTTAAAGCTACTTTTAAACAAGCACTTTCCAGATTCAAGGGCTGCAGTTTTTCTTTGTAAAATGCTACAGATGCAAGCAATTTTAAATGGGGGGGAAAAAAAGAGCAACAAGTCAGTAAGCAAGGGTATTGGCATAAAAAATTTAACAAGCAGTTTTCAATGCCAAAGTTCCATGCCACATGTAGGCTGCAAGTAGAGCACACAGAATAAAATAGAACATACACATATGCATAAACACCAGCTCATCATTTCAATGAAGAATATAGACCAGAAAAGCTATTTTAATTTATGATACTGCCAGAATACAACTAAGTTTTATTTTACAGGACTGGTTAGTATGTGATTGAAAAGAAACAGGACATGCAAGTTCTCAAACTGGCAAGATACCACTTTTTAGAAACTATTAGGAAACATCAGGAGAGGAAACATATGCTTGAAATTGGGGGTTTGGAGTATATTTTGACAATATATATAATTAATAACTAGTAACAGTGTCTGCTCTTTGAAACCTCAAAGTCAGAGAGATAAGGAAGCCTTTGGAAGAAGAAATAAGCAGGAAAACATGAAGACCTGCTTCCAGTGCCTTCCAGGACTCATAAGCAAAATATTTCACCATTATTTTGTTACCATTATCTGACTTAAAGCTCCTGAAAGCTAACTGTTTCTCCTACATCAAATATAGCACACACCGTATTTCCATCTGGAAGCACCTGTATCTTTTTCAACATCCCAGTAAAAAGTCAGTGTTGCTATTAGGTGTCACATTGCCTTTTTTTTTTTATTTTTCCAAAAAGTCCACCCAGAAATAGTTATATCTATCATGAAATTTCTTATGAGGAAGCTGAGCAGTAGTTTACTCTTTTAACTAAGCAGCTCTACCATATCGGTTTTCTTTTTTTCCATATTCTTTTCCTAAAAAAAGCAGCCTCAATGAAGTAGTAAAGACTTCAATAAACTGTTCATCTTAACGAACAGACACAAACACTGCATTACTAGATGATAGCTCGTCTAAAAAAGTGTTACTAAAACCACTGAATTTGTGTCAGTAACAATGTACATTTGTGATATGCCAGATCCACTTCATTTCATGCCACAAAAGAAGTTAAAAACCAGAAGCACTAAAAGTTTCACGTTGTTACTGACAGTTAGAACTTTCCACTCCTTCCATATTTCAGATTTAAGAGGATGGTTGTCATCAAGAAAATATTTTCCTTACATTGAAAGGGTCTTTAAGTGGTGCCAAAGGAGATTAGAGGAACTTGCTCTCTTTTTTGTTGCATCTTTAGGTCAGACATAAATAGAGTTTTTGGCACACAGTGAAATAAATCAATTCAACTTCTCTCAAATTTGTGGCTTTTTATGACTCAAGCTGCCACGCCTTTTAGTTATGCCAAGCTTCTGCAAGAATTAAATGCTGTTCAAGTTAACCTGGCATAAAAGGCTGGATCCTTATCAGGTGAACATCAGCACAGCTATCACAAGTTCAGTAGCTTTGCAGCCATTGCACCCTGGGGCTCATAAGAGCTGTCTCTAGTCCAGGACTGAATCCTGCCAGGGCTCACTGGCAAGCCAAGGTAGCTCTGGGGAGAGGAGGGAAGGCTTCTCCCACTGGTTCACCTTTCTGTGCTTATTTATTATTGCTACATTCCTCTTCCCTCTGAGAACAAGAGGCAGCTGTTTGAGCTGCTCAGAGATGTGTAATGTGAAGATGCATTTCAGGAAAGGTACTAAGAGGCAGGTGGTAGGACTGCAGGCTTGCAATGCATCTTGATGCAATCACAGGCCTGGGACACACCGTTTTGATACGGGAGAAATTCTATTTACAAACATCTCTTTGTTAATATGTAGGGTTACCACCTGTTCAACGTATGCTCACATGTTTACATTCCAAATATTTCCACATCAGAAACACATACAGCAACTTATTTTCATGCCATTCATATGATGACATTTGGTTAAAAAAAAAAAAAAAAAAGGATGTTTTGGTGAGAAACTGTCACTGAAGCAAAACATATCACTATTCCAAAGTGTGTGAAAACCACTTCTATCTATCCTTCCCAGGGCAGGTTTGGGATTTTCCCTGGTCCTCTGAGGCCTCACACCAACTGCAGCTTCATTAGTCCAGGTTGCCACATTCCACCTTTCTGAAACATTTTACATCTGGCTTCTTTTACACCTCCTGAATCATGAAGTGTAGCACATCTTTCACCACAGGAGGTGGTCCCTTTCTCTCCATGCTTTACTTTCTCTCACACAAGACTTTGCAAACATGTTCCCAGTCAGCAGGCAAGTGTCAGGCTGCTATTAGGAAAATATCCTTTTATATTCCTGATAGTCTAGTGGTAGCATATGGCTCTTTCTTGTTTCACAAGGAATCACCAAGAAGTATTTTTTTGCCAGTTCTTATGATTCAAATGGAAGACAGAGGCGAACTTTCAGAGTGTAATCAGTAGACGCTCCCTTAAATTCATTACTTTTTTCCTTGTTTGGGCTTTATGAACATATTCTAGTAAGGGCCAGTATTTCTCTACCTGTTAAATCAACTTACTGTACAATTAGCTTTTCTGTTTGTGGATGGCCTCAGTTTGGCTCACATATATATGGTACAACGAAGAAATACATTAAATATCTCTCACACAAGCCCATCCATCCACACAGCAGCACATTGAGATTTTTTGGTTGAGTTGTAAAAGCAGCAATGTCTGTGCATCACTACACCAACAGTGCTATGTTGTTGCTGTTTGTGCTGGCAAGATATCTTAGCTACACATTTCGGTAAAAGTAACAGAGAACGCCCTTTGGAAGGGACCTACCTTCAACTCTGTAATCAACCACCACACACCACAGGAGCAGACGGATTCTTACTGAACAGGTGCTTAGCAAAGAGCAAGCACATCACTGTGTCAAACCTCTGCTACAGAAGAGTTTACATAGAAAACACAGATAGAAAACCTCAGATCGCTGTATAAGCCTAGCACATAGCTGAGCTAGCGTGTTAACAAACATTAAGGACATTAGCACTTGTTTCCATCCCCTATGCTACCTCCCTAAGCATCTCCCTCTATCCTCACTTTTTTCTCCCCTCCTTCAACCACTCACCATGGAGAATCAGGTGATGAAGCAATGTGTTACACACGCAGTGAGAATCCCTTCAATTCCACCTCTCTGGACTTTAAAAGTTGTTCTGCCACCTGTATTTCCAATCCTCAGTTGATTTCTGCTTTCTGCAATGGCTGTGAATAAAGCTTTATGGGGTTCTGTGTTTGTTAAAACACTTCAGAAACGTTGCCCTTTGCTATTCAACCCAGTTAGTAAGAATCTAGGTACTTTCCTATCCTTTTCTAGGGAAGTAGAGGAAATAAAGAAGTTGCTGAGAACCGTCTTTCTCCTGAAGTTCCGCTCAGCCATCCTCACTAGGAATCACAGCAGGGAGCAGTCTCTCCAGTGCCTCCTTCCAAGCAGACACAGCACCCATGAGGGACAGGAGTGGATGGACACACAGACTACATGGCCCATGTGCAAACTGTGCAAGAGTTGCTGCTAACAGGCATCAAAGCTAAAGCTTCCTCTGTCCTCCTGGAAAAAAAAGCCAACATGCCTTTGGTTGTTTAAAGGTTTCATGTAGGCATTTTGCACCTTGAAGCAGGAAGACTTTTCAGCAAAAAGCTTTTCAATTGAATTCCTTTTTGCAAAAACAAGTGGTTTGGAGAAGTGACTGCTAAATGCCCCCTCACCCCACACCAGTGCAAACAGTATTGAAGAGCTTCAGCTCTGGACAGGCAGTTTCTCCATTTAACGCTTCCAATGATCTGCTACCATGTTCTCGTTTTGTATTTCTGTTTTAAAAAAGTATAAAATCTCTGTGTCCTAATTCATAAGCAGTGTGATAGCTCTGGATTTTTCAAGTATTTGTTAGTACAAACAATTAAAATATATTTAAGCTCAGCTGCAAACAGAGATTTTAGTAGACACTAACAACTCAGGTAGCAAAATAAATAACAGTATTTTTTCTAGGCTAACCCTGATGTTTGAACAGGTGTCTGGGATTTATATGACATGAGGGTTACTGAAGTATTCACATCTGTGCATTAAAGCTGTCACCAACTTGTAATACTTTTCCCTCCTTCCTGATTTGGATCGAAATAGAAACAAAATACCCACTGGCAGTCCTCAGAGTTATCTCCTTGACTGATCACAGAAGTAACTGGACTGATCTTTTTCTTCCAGCTTAAAATGCGTAAGTGATTAACAGCTCCCTGCACCTTGATACAGTGCTGAAAGGAGGTCTCTCCTGAAGAGAAGACAGATCTTCTGTTTCTCATTCATTTGGTTAAAAAAGAGATGGAAGAAAAAAAAAAAAAAAGAAGCTTTCTGAAGAGAAAGAGTGCTTTTAGTTGTTTCTCCATGCCTCTTTCATCGCAACTTACATTTGCATACCCTGATTTTCCCGAGAATAGAACAGGTGACTGGAAAACCAGTACACTAGTATGTATTAAACAAAAAACTATGTAAAACAAAACACCCATTAAGGTTGAAAACATTCATAAAACTCTATACTCAGTTCTGCTCCTGGAGAGGCTGCTACAAGTCAGACTTCCTCAGTGCTCTCCATTTTGCTTGTAGCCCTGCACTTTCATTCACATGGCTTTCACTAGACTTGCTCTCCTTAAATTATGAGTTAAACGGACAAACTGAAGGACAGCAAAGGTGAGGTTTATGAGCACCAGAGAGCCCAAGCTGGCCCCAGCTGGGAGTCCTGACTCACAGGGAAGAGGCAGAGCCCCATTTCATTGCTTTGCATCCGTTATTCATTCTTCCTCTATTTTAGTATAAACCAACTCTGCTAAGCCAGAACATGATCGGGGCTCATTATGAAGGATTTGTCTCTAAGCTCAATTAATTAGCCAGTGGAATCACCAAGTGTCTCCCTTACCATTGGTTTTCTCTTTCTATATCAACTTGTAGCTTAAGGCTCCAGCCAATGCTATGTGCTCTTTTATATGCTGTCAGTTACTAACAATATGGATTTAGATACATCCAAGCCACCTGAAAAACTCAGGCAGGCAGAAGTTGCTGATGGCAGAGCTGAAACTACTGATGCCTTTGATAGAGCAGAATTTTTAACGACTAAGCACAGGCAGATGGATGGCAGCACGAGCTTAAATGTACTATAATCACTCAGTTTTAGATGGCTGTTAAACCAATGACTCTCTACAAAAAAAAAACCTCAACAAACCACAACATGCAGGATATTGTAAAATAAACTGTGTATCTACTGTGTAAAGTTATGTTATATTTAAATACAAACATATCAGAAACCATAGTACAGTGAGATATTTCGGAATAAAAGTAAGAAATGCCAATTACAGCCTTGTTATTAAAACAAGCACTTAACTAGTAGTGACAGAATTTAGGTAACTATAAAGACACACTAAGATGCTAAAATGGTACCTGATTTGTTTTTGGTAAATATCTAAACACTGACACTTATTTGGGTGAATCCTAGTGCCATGCACATTTCAGTTCTAGGAGTGCTTTAGTAATCATGATAAACAAAACCAGTTTGAAACAAAAATCCTTGTAATGAAGAAGCAAAATATGGGCTAGTGTCCCTACTGTACACCCATTGCAAAGCATCTTCATATTCATCTCTCAGACTCACAGCTTCTGTTATCCAAAGCCTTCCTTTCTCAGTGTTTTGTGATTGAAAAAAGAAAAATAAAATAAAAAGATCAAAGTGTTAAACCTAGCTTTTTCTGCTTCACTGTAATTACTTACTGAAAGGAATTCAAAACTTTGTAAGTTTGAAGTAAGCATTCGTCAATGCAACACATCGATGTAAACCCCAGAACACAAAGTATGGCAACAAGAGGGGGAAAAAAAACCACAACAAACCAAACAAATCAGCTTTCAGAAAGAGAAAGAAAAAAAAGAAGAAAAGAAACAAACAAACAAAAAAGAAGTGTTGTTTTTCCAGGTCCCCAATTACTAGCTACTTGAAAGCATCCCCTTAACTCATGATCAACAACTTGTCTTTGGAAGCTCAGCAAGAACTTTAACAGTGCACAATAAATACACACACTTAAATAGACCAAAGTTCTTTCTAAAGCAAAATAATTAAACACACTGCTGTAAAAAGTAACTTAGAGATCATCAGACTTAACTGAAACAAAAGTAGTATTCCTCCTTTGCACTAAAGGAAAATACGCAGTATTTTTAAAATACAGAGGAGCTGACATAGTCTTTTTCAGGAAAGAAGGAAGGGGAGGCTAGGTGCTGCAGAGAAGAAAATTGAGAGAATAAATCCAAAAGCAGAGCAGCCATCAGCGTTGCATCTGAAGTAGTCATCACTGCTCACCAAGCTGCTGTAGCCTACACACAACTAGTACTCTGAATTCATGTTAAAAGACACGCAGATGCAGGGGAGCTGCAACTGGGAATTCTTTAACGTGACTCAATATGCACAGCACATAGCTGTTACCGATTCAGGCACTTCAAAAATACATAGAAAATTTCTAAAAATCCTCTCACAAACATCAAGCAGGGTTGTTTGCAATTTAATAGGTTACCTGATATCTTCAAATAGTAAGCGTCTAACACAAATATTGTAAAATAAAATATTAAAGCATCAAACATACTGAATTGTGCAAAATAAACCAAAAGTACCAATATCAGGATACGGTGACTAAGCACAGTTTCCCCTCCCTCCCCCTGCAAAATTTTTGAGGGCATTCAGGCCAATTTGAAAATCCTAAAAAAAAAAAAAAAAGTTCTAATAATCTACAGTAGGATTTAACCTGAAATGAAAAGCACAATTTGTATCTTTACAACATTTCCTATTAATAGTAACTTCACTTCTATTAAAATCTTCATTTTTAGTATCTCTGGATTTTAAATCAGAATTCAAACTTTAACCATATTCTCCAAAGGTATACAGGATTTCTTGAAGACACATCATTCTACAGCAATTATTTTTTGAAACGTCACATCAACTACTAGAAAACAATACGTCATGAAAGGTAGACCGTGAAACAAATGGCTGCTGGGTTTTTTTCTAAGTCTCTCCTACGTAATTTGAGCCAAGTTTTGAGTAAAGGGATTTTGAGCAAAAAGCTGCTTAAGCTGCACTGGTGTTCATTCCTGGGCCTGGCTGAATACAGGAGGGGAAAAAACATTGCAGCTGCTTCTGTAAGCACTAAGACTTCAAGTGCTCTGTATTTAGTATGATTAGCACTCAGAAAGTTATCTCTTAGCAATTTGGTCAAACATAGACTATGTGGTCAACCCACTCCTTAATTAGATGACTAATTCTGAAGGTCAAACACTAATATCCAGCAGCACACTGACACCCGAAGGATGAAATGGCTGCTTCTAGCAAATGAACTGAGAAGTCAAACTGGTCAAATCTTGTGCTTGGGAAAAAAAACAAACAAACAAACCAAAAAACCCCAAATCTAGTGCATTTAAAAGGGCTAATGCCAAAACAGTGGAGTAACACTGCTTCAGTAATCAGTTCATGGGCTGATTCGAGATGGTGAGTGCCCCATTTGCCACTTTCCCTCCTAGGAAAGAGGTAGCAGGTACTTGGACCATCCCTTTGTCCCACCTCCCTACAGCCTTTCTTTCTGAGCAAACAATCCAGCACTTGGACCCACCTTGCTCCTGTCTTCATCCCCAGCAGGACCAAAGCTGGTGACAATGTAGGTGCGGCCCAACATTTACATCTGTGAGTCACTGCCCTGTGACAATGACCACAAAGCACAACGGCACTCTCAAACCCCAATCTCTGAACTGCCAAATCATGCAGCTACTGAACTGAATCTAACCTATCACTGCTTAAAACTTGAGTATGATTTCTTCCCATCCTGTGACAATCTTTTTTGCTGTCCTTGCTGGCAATTTAGTTGTGTGAGGAGAAAGCAATGGTTAGTAGCTTTATCAAATTAACAGCCATGTTTCCTCCACTGCAAACAGTAAAGGATATACTACACAAAACAGTTCTCAAAGTTCAGTTCAGCAAGAGAACTTAAAAAAAACCAAAACCAAACCAAAATCACTATGATTTTCAACTTTCTCATTATGGAAATGACTAAGCCAAAGATAACACGACTACAGACAGGTGGACCAGCCATAACCCTATCTTACCAGTTCACAAGATCAGAGTACAAAGTGTTTCATACATTCTGGAAAGAGTTTCTGTTATTCAAATACAGCAAGATATATAGGCTGAACGAGGTGTCACAAGTTGCCTTGGACTTAGGCTTTTCATATTGCTCAAGAATGTATTGATATTTACTTTTATTCAACCATTTCCAGTTAGGAAAGAAAAAAAAAAAAGGGCAAAACTTACAACATAAGCAACAAACACTAAATTAAGAGCAAATGTACCTGGATCCACCGAAATGTATTTCCTGCTCTGGGACCAGAAGCCCCTTCCTTGACTCTATGGGATGGGCAGCTGCTCTCTTCCTACTTTTAAGTTCTTGATCTTGTTCCCAAATGATGTTAAGAGACAGAAACAGGCAATGCACCAGGTAGAAACAATCAGCTGAGCCCCAGGCTGCCTCAAATCACCACCCTCCCGTGCCCCCCGTGGGAGGCTCTTGAGCACAAGGAGCAGTCTACTCCCACTGGCTGCCCACCTGGTTGCCAGCGGGAGATTTAGAAAGCCTGGGTAGGTGCAAAACTCTGTATCACCAGGGTTACCTGGGTTAAAGTAAGGGTCTGAGAGAAATGAGGTGGGTTGGTTTTTTTTTTTCTCAGCTCAAATTAAACGTGCAGATAAGGGCTGAGTATTGCCATAGGGACGGGTGATAAGTAGTCAAGGTAAAAGTCAACGGGACCTTTAATTAAGCTATGGAAAAATACTTCATCTCAAAATCATCTTTGTCACTGTCACAGACAAAACAAAATAAAAACCAACACAGCTCCCTAGGCATTATCCGCATTGGTCACAAGTATTTACCCATACCCACTGAAACAAAAGGGAAGAGTGAGAACTATCTGGGGTCTTGGGTTGAGAGGCTGCCAGACCCCAAATCAGGCACATGACATCTGTGCCTCCATGCACCCCTCCTGCACTCCTTGTTCTGGGGAGAGGGGTGGCATTTCTGCAGGAAAAAGTTCTATCCCACGCTTTATCTCCCAGATTATGTAGGATTTGCATTCTGCCATGAGTGCAATAACACCCACAGACACTAATGAGAGCAAAATAATGGCTGCACACAGAGTCACTGCACAGACGCAGTGGCACTGCAGGAGGGACAGGGCCTGACCTGATCCCATGCTCATCCAAACCAACATTACGTTGGTTTGGAAGTGTGTGTTGCTTACCTCCCCTCCTTCCCCAGTCCCAACAGGGTCATGGCCCATGGCTCCACATCACTTCTTAAAAAGGGCTCCTCTTCCCAAATTCATGCCTAGCTTCGGTATCTATTGACAGACTTAAGTTCTGCTTAAAGGTTATAGCTGAAACCAGTGACTGTGCTAAGTCAATGGGAAAACATTTGACTAGTCTGTTATGCTAACAGAAAAGTCCTCAGAGAAAAGGCTCTGCCTGTTCCTACTTCCTGCTGGTATGCTGATACTTGATTTGCTCTCAGCTGAAACAGAAGCTGCTCTGGCAACAACTGTGAGCATCACACATGCCATGGGCATAGCTCAACAGAAGTGCAGGCATCACTTCAGGACTTCTCCTACACCAGGGGCAACACTACTACTCATTGTCACCTCGGTGATGTCTCAGTCTCACTTGCACATATCATCCTTCAGACAGGTTATCCTGAGTAAAGAAAATTATGTCTCAAGAAAGATATGCCTCATTCTTTCCCTTAACTGGATTCGCTGTAGACCCTCACTAATTCATAACTCAATGAGTCCTTTTCCCAGCCTCTAAAACCAGGAATATTCCTTCCTGCTGTCACCACAGGCTGGTGTTGGAGCTCTTCTCTCAATGGTTATGACAATGCAGAGTGAAATTTAGTATTAAAACATTATTTTATTTTAGTACAGCACTCAAGTGATTCTTCACTATTCAAAACCAATTTCAGTTTGATTACAAATTACAAAATCCACCAGTAAAAATAAAACCAAAACAAACCCTGCAAACTCCCCTGCCCCAAAACCAATCAGATCAGATTTAAGCCAATTTCTTTCCTTCAATACAAAACTCAAAAAAATTAAGTCTTCTACTGCAGCATCTGCTTGCAGCAGCGACACACTGCCTCTAAGCCTTTCCTATATGCTGAAAATCGTTAGAAGCAACATGCTTCACAACTTTTGGTACAAAATCCTAATGCTTAGAAAGGGAATCTTTAGGATTCAGAGTGTGTACTCACAGCTAAGACCAACCTGAGCTGGACATTATTGTACCAACAAAATAAAAGTATGTAAACTTTGTAGTTTGGTGTCAAGAAAATAACTTCAAATGAAGCCTAAGATTATTGTGATCATTGTATTTCTATCATCTCAGAGGAATCAGATTCTGAAGGTCTGTAAAGCACAGGTGATATTAATGCTTTAAAATTCATTAAAATCTTCTTTTACAAGACAACTCACTGCTGATAAGCTATAAATGCTCAAAAGGCCAACAGTCTAAGATTTATCAATGTTGTACACCACGCTGATTTTGTTGCGTACTTTGACAAATGATGATTAAAATCTTCAAATAGCAAATCACACATTCTTTCATAGTTAATAATACATTCATTCAAAGCTCCACCACAAAACAAAACAAAAAAATTAAAGACACAGTCAGGCAATACTGACCCTCAAGATGCTGCTTTACCTCTTCCCTAAATGAGAAATAATTCTGCCTATTAGCAAAGAGGTGTCATCACCTTTATGAGTTAAGTATTGTATGAAGTTCCTCATTGAGTTTTCCAAGGGCGTTAACCAAGAATTCTTTTATTTGGTAGGTAAATGGTTTCCTTGTTTCTGTGCAACATCTATCCTTTGTATTTTAATTTTACAACAGTGAATACCTTTGTAAAAGGGAAGGAGAGAATCAAAGTACAACTGCTCATAGTACTTTATCTGAAGGAAGCATTAATTTAGTACCAACAAAACACTAAATCACCATATATTTCAATGCAAAGAAGGTAGCTTTACAAAGTAAACATCTAGACAATTGCTGTAGCCTTTTGGAAGCCCCTAGGAGTAAGGTCGGTTTTATTATGCTGTGATTCCACAAACAATAAAGACTTTTAAAAGGTACACTTGCTTACTTACTGCCATTTTTAAAGCAAGCAGCTTGAAAGAATAAAGAAAAATAAATCCTATATTTTCAAAGCAAAGCAGAGAACAGGGAGCATTCCCAGCGAAGTGATACTGCTTGCAGAAATATATTTTCTAGAGTCTGCTTTGAAAAATCCCAATGCATATATTTTCAAATAGTGTTGATAATGAAAACCAAGCACATAAAATCACTAACAGATATTATGACAGAATCCCATAACACTTCAACTACTCCTATTCAGTCCCTATCAAACTTGCCAAAGGAGTTTTTTACCGAGATTTTTGTGAGTGTCAGGAGCAGTATATAATTCAACACCGTTCCTATGGCTTCCTATGTACACCATAAAGTTCATCTCACATTTTCTATTGATAGCACATAGTCATGCTCTGTTATTTCAACAGCAAAATGTAGCACCTAACATCTGAGCATGGAACCATTCAGAACACCAAGCAAGAGGCTGTGTGTACCCTAGATGCAACAGAAGCTCAGACAGGACACAGGCACCCAAAGCTTTGGTTTACCAGGCCACCCAGGTCTTGGGTACCAAGACAGAAGACTAAAGGGCTGGTTAAAACAACCTGGGAAGTGAACTCATTGCATAATTTTGAGGAAAAGCCCAGAGTGGACAGCAGCTGTTCCAACCGAAGCTGGAGCATCAGAAGCACAAAAGATTTCAGGAACTCCTCCCACTTACAATCACCTATAGGAGCAAACTTAATCTCTAAAAATAAATTATAAACAGCAGCTGAAATGTTTTTCTGGTTCAATAATTAGACTTTCTTTGCCAGCAAAGAACAGAAATAAGCCTAGTGAAGAGAGAGCATAGAAAGTGATACCTTCTCCCAACACACCATGCAGATGGAGCACTGAGAAGTACAGAAAGAAGGAACTAATTGAGGGAAGGGAACAGGGAAAGGGAACCGTGGCTTACAGCTGCTTGACTAATTGCATTTTCCATACCAATAATGAATTTAAAATGTATGTTTAACTGAAAATGCTTAAGTGTTGGGGAAAAAAAGTACATCCTTATGAGAGAAGATGAACAGTGTCACTCTACCTTCAGTGACAGCACAGAGGAATATTTTTCTGAATTTTTTTTCCAGATAATACAGTCCATTAAGCAATGAACTATTTTAAAGTGATACACTGCTTTTCTAAATGGTTGCATGGTAGAAAGGCTTTTCCCCCATTTTGTTGTGTTCTTAAGAAGACAAAAATAATAAATAGGTAGAAAGAGCTCTGGTCTGAATTTCTTTGGACCTCTTCTCTGAACAAGAGTAAGAAGCATGAGAACCAATCTAGCCACTGTAGAAGAAATATTATACTTTAAGCATACAGGAAAGGTTTGTAATAACTATGAGAAAAAATTATCTACACAAGATGGAAAAGTCAACAGCTTTACTTAAATAAGAAAAGCAATGTGAAAAGAAATAAGAAGAAATAAGCCCATCTTTGCAATACACAATCATGACTCATGTGTTTGATGTATCTGCTTTAATATTTTGCATCTGTCAGCAGCCAGTGATCCATGGTTGACCATAACATAAAGCAGGTGATCTTTGTGACCTTCACTAAGAATTTTAGACAGAGAGGGTCCCTTCCTCACCCCGCCAAGGGACCAGCATGAAAACTGAAGAAGGAATGATACCGTTCTTCAGTAACTGAAACCTTCAACTGGTGCTTGCAGTTCAGTGTTTCAAAATTGTACAGGTGTACCAATGTCTTGCCAGTATCCTGAACTTCCTCTTCACAGAAGGAATTTGCGTTTCTTTATTTGCTATATAGAGCAGAGTCTTCTGCACTTCACCTCTATTAGAGGAGTTACTAGTTGTAACCAGCTGCACCTTCCTTTAAAACAGGCAGGTGCCAAAGTTCATGGGTTCCTGAAGCTCCCTGGAGAGCACATAACCTGCTCAACACAATCTGATAGGAACATATCAATACTGTGTAAGCTGTCAGTTGAATCAGATCCCTATTTATCATCAATCAAGTCTACCAAGAAAGTACCATAGTAGTCTTCACTTCGCCCAAAACGCTATTTACCACAGAAGACAAAACATAGATGCAGCCCTGTCTTATATGAGGCACATTTCGCAACACCTGTGTAAGAACTATGGCATGTTAGCGAGAACTCATGATTAAATCACAGAAAGGACACTGACAGGGATTAAACTGGGCATACTTTAGGAGCTTGGTAATAAGTACGATGCCTTACCACATACCCAGCTTCAAACAGAGCTGCCTGTGCCTCAAAAGCCAGTATCGCAGGTTTACTTTGACCTAACTGTAGAGCAACTGAGAACTGAAAATGTAAATTATGACAGCAAACAAGTGGCTATTATTTGAAATTGCAGAGTATAATTCAGCCACCCGTACCCACTATTACCAACTAGTACCTGCATTTGAGTGGGCAACTGCAAGGAGGAGACCAACAGCAAGTGGCACAACGCTGACTGCAACAAGCAAGCAACAACAGATAATTCCTAAGGTAGCTACCTAGTTACTCAAGATGTACTGCCCACCCACAAATACAAGAAAGGAGATGGTCAGTATAGAGGAAAATGACATGGGTTTGTGTCTTTTTAAAAACGTGAGTGTGAACATCTATAGCTCAGTATTTAGCTGGTTGTTGAGGATTTCACTGAAGTGGCAAACTGCATTGGCTCTTCCGCACACTGAAAACAGTCGTGCCACCAAAAAAGTAAATTTCATATGGCCACTGAAATTTCACAAGGTACAACTTTAGCACAGTGCTGTTTGACTGCGGAGAAGGTGAAAGTAAATTGGCTCCAGGTAAACACGTTTGGTAATTATGTATCCAAAATGTACTTAAATTTGGATACTTACATTTCAAAACAAATGTAACCTTCAGCTCATTGCTACTACACGGCAGATGCTATTTGGTTACACAGTGTATTACTATACTGTGCTTTTAGGGAATACTGTCTGTGAATGAATAGCACAGGGCCGCCTTTTACTTTTCCCTCTAAACAAATCTTCCCAGATGCAGTAGATAACACTAAGAAATCCTGCATGGCTTACAGTGGGCTGTATTCCACCTCATTTACTGAAAGGAATTTAAAAAAAAAATAAACAGTCCCATTTATAACCTAGGCTATATTAAGACATCTTGTAGATAAAGATAGTGGCAACAATATATTCTAGTAAGCATTTTCATAGTTTTATATTTTCTATACATCAACAGATCTTTCATACAGAATTTCTGAATAAATAAAATGCAAGAAAATTCAGTCTCCAAATGGTAGCAAGGTGTATTTCAGCTTCTGCTATAACAGCTACAAGATAAACTGAGGAATTGTACTACTGCCGACACAGAATTACCTACCAAGATGTCCTACATAAAAACTGCATTACTAGCAATTTCAAAATGTTTTGCTGTTTATCACATCCTTATTGGCTCAACCATTACAGTTTCAGACCTTCATCAAGAACTGCAGTAACAGAGAGTGCAGAATCTCTTCAGTCAACGCTGTCTGTTCCTTACCCCATTCCCAGCTCTATTTCTAGGAGCAAGATATCTGTGCATGCCTGATAAAAGTTCAACAAGATACTAGAATGTTACGGGCAACTACTCATGAAAATACAAATAATAATAATAAAAAATTAAAATTTTACGCAGCACTGATCATACTGCTTATGCCATGAATTTTAGTGATGGAAATTCAAAACCTGTATTCAGTCACAGATATTCAGAATATATATTATTCATCTAGTTTCAAGTGAGAAACTAAAGATACAGAGTACCTAAACACCAATCAGCTTTTCTGCTTAAAGCATACAAGGGTGCCAAAAAGCTGATTTTTTAAAACAGTTGTAAAAGCCAAGGGAAAAGAACACGGTTTTAAGAATTAATCATTTCATCCCTTAATGATCAGTACAGTCTAGACAAGGTACTGAGAATTTCATTCATAATCCTCTTAGAAACTGATGCTGCCTCTTCAAATATCCACGCAGCGGTGGGCTTGGCATACCCTGTCCGTGTATACTGATCTTAGATAAGGACGCGGGAGTCAAGCGGGCTGATGCTGTGCACAGACACAGAAGCCCTGAGCTGCTTTACAGAGACACTGCACTGCACGGCTCCTCCTGATGTGGGAAGCCCGTCCCTTTCAGTGTGCTCTCTCTATTTGTCTCCATTTCTCTATGTGGGAAGGGAAAGAAGAGTTTTTTCCTCTTTCCTCTCCTGCCAAATCTCTCTGTTCGGGCCCAGCTTGTGAAGTTTGAAACGCTGACATCAGAAACCAGTACTTTCCAGAGATCTGAGCACTCCCAGTGAGGAGGTACACATTTGTCTACAGCTTTGTGGAACAAGGCTTTCACATGCTCACTGGTGTGTGGCTTTTACTGCTTGATAAATTAAATGAAGGACCCAATACTTACTCTGTGTCTGCAGCTCATTTACAGATACTGCATGTTTATAATCCAAATTCTCAAGTGGGCGTTCAAATGAGTGCCAGATCTTAATGACTGTATTTTAACACTATTAAGTATTTTAAAGGAAGATAACAAGATACTGTCAGCTATTAAGCACTGGCATTCCCCTGGTAAGTTCCCGATTAAACACATGCAGGAAAAACAATGCACTCTATGGAAAAAAGAGCATGTATTGACTGTTTCTGTCAGCCATATTCTCTTAATGCAAGCCAACATCAATCAACCTCTCCACTCAATGTGCAATTCTCCCTATCTCTTTGTGGAACACGTTAATAAGTCTCCATTAGAAAAACCTAACACATCTGTATTTATGAGGTACATAGCAAAAATGAGCTCTAGTATACACAGTGCTGCTTTCTATATGTTAAAGAAAAGCTGAGGTGGTTCTTTTATTATATGAAAGCTGACACTTCATTTCAAAGACACTGTAGTAGCTTCAACTGACATAAAATCCACTCTGAGTGTTCTGCTTTGTTGTATTTCCCCCTGCCCCACGCTTCTGCCAGCACTGAATTTAGTGTTAATTAAAGCGTTGGCTTGGCACCACACTAGGAATGCAGCAGCAATGCAGCTCCACTGTTGAGCAGTAATGTTCACAGACTGCAACAGGAAAAGTGAGACAGAGAAGCTTACAGCAGGGAAACCCAGGAGGACTTCACCCACTTCATTAGGTCTCCTGCTGCTGCGGGCAACACAGGCTGCCAAGACAACATTTATCTGACCACTGACAAAGGGTAGTCTCTGTGGTTGGAGACCACAACTGAGCCTAGAAATAAAAAAAATAAATAAAAAAATAATAATGCCCCCTCCCTTCTACAAAAATAAGTTTTGCAGTGCCAAAAGAGGCTGTACCACTGTTCTGCTCCTCCAAGGGATGTTTTCTTTCCTAAAGTGAAATGATATAATGAAAATTACATGCTTGGGTAAACATGCAGTACTCTGGTGAATAAGCTTCTGCTGGTAAGAAATGCTTTTCCATAGAGCTATGAGGTGAAGGAAAACATGAGAAGTTACCTGTGGATAAGACCAATGGACTACAGGCCATGAATCAGATGGTTTCCATACCCACTATGTAATTTACAGAGAATGTTACAGACTAAAGCTTTCACATAAAATTATGAGAACAATTAATGCAGCCAGCAAATGACCATTTGTTGCTCTCAAATGTTGCCTTAAATGCAGTTTGCAAAACAGCCTCAGCAGACACATTTCACCCTCCTCTAGTTACAAATGAAAATAAGAAACGATGCCTGTGTATGAGGACAAAAAAAGAGAAGTGTTGTCTCCTTTTGCTGATTTGAGTAAGCCATGTCTTCTTCCCTTCAGCTTATCCTCTGAAGAACATTAATCATCTGCCCCAATGCTATGACCAAAAGATGTAAAAAGCTGGCGATTAGGTTCATCAAAGGGTCAGGATTAAAAAACAAGCAGCAAGCACTACATATGGTTTCTACAAAGTTTACTGCAGGGCATCTCCTAATTTCGGCCTACATCTGAACACCTATCTGCATGTCAGTGCAAAGGTACGACTTGTAGGCACTTTGCTCTCCTCTCCAGGAGGCTAAATCACAGTTCTACAGATGAAACTGCATGGGTATCCCAGAGCCCATCCAAGCACACTTCATTTTAATTTTTTCTTTTCTTTTTGGCAAACAGCACCCAGATACTGCTCTGGTGTAATAAGGTCTCCTGACAATGTAAAGCTTACACTTTAAAAAGAGTCCACTGACAGATGGATTCAATTTAAAGCATGACTATGAACAGCTGCTGCTGATCACTGGCTTGTGAAGTGAAGTCATTCATCACGAAATATTTCAAAAGACTGAACTGAAACGGAACAAATGAATTTGAAGAAGTACAGGAGGTGTGGTGTTAGCCTTGGAGAATGTGTCAGATGTAAAAAGCACAGCTATGGTACTGCTATTAATTTATTCCTGTAAATGCTGGCTCCACTCTAGTAGTAGCGTTCTCCAGATTATCAAAAGTCCAGGAGGGGGGCCTGAATAAAGTATTGGAAGACGTAATTAAATACTCCGTACTGAAATTTATTTTAACTAAGTGAGCTAAGAGCATGTTTAAATTGTGCTGGGGAAAACTTAAAGGTGACAAGCTTCAATAAACTGCTGGAGGGACAGGAGGTTATTTCCCCAACTGCCCTAACTCAGCAAGAAGTCTCATCAGTTGTGCAAGGGAGCCACACACTTTGCCTTCTCCACCTTCACTTTAAATTCTGCAAGAGGTGCTGCTTTTAAAACATTTTCATCTTTGTCTTTGATCCTTCAGTACGACTGCAGTCAAGAACAAGACAACCTTTAAATTACGTAGCCTCACAAATGAAATGATGGTGTCTGAAGAGTTGGGGAGCTGACAGAACTGAGTAATTCACACTTTTTAAGTTCATTAATTATGCAGCAAAAGCAGATGTTTTAAACTTCACTGCATTTGTCATGGCCAGTGACTCAGGTTTTCCCAGAGTACTTCTTACAAGTTATGTACGTATGGGGCAGCCTCACAGACATTGGGAACGAGAGTAATACTCAGGGCAGAAAATCCTCTGCGAGCTGCCTCAGATGGTAATTCATTCTTGCCAACCCTTCCTATGGTTCTCTAGCAGGGAATAAAAGGTTTCCAAGACTTTCTTGAAGGCTTCACCTAGAAGTGATATTTATAACATCTTCAGACAACTGTATAATCAAACTATACTTGTACCAGTGTGACTTCATGAAGAAAACATGTTAAGTCTCATGTAGAATATTTGTACCTATATTCTCGTTTTCACATTCACTTTTGGATCAATATGCAGTTGATACATCAGATTTTCATGTCTTAGTATTAAAAACATACTCATTTATTTTGAGCTGCAGTAAATTTAATAAAATGGAGAGTAAGAAGAAACAATACTAACCCAGTTCCCCAGGTTTTTTTCCTCAGTATAGAAAATGTAATCTTTGCAATGGCAGGAAAAATAAAAAAGAAAATCCTCTCAGATAATCACATTTCCCTCTTCCCTTCTTCAGAGTATCTTTGTCAGTCTATTTTTCTACCTACTATCCTTCCTCAAGCCCAGATAACAAGACAAACCTCAGGTGTCTTAAGCTTGTGCAAATAAGGCTTATCAGCTACCCTGCAACTCCCCTTCCATGCAATGGAAAAAAGCGACTGCTTTGCCATCACCCAGTCTCCTGCTACCTGGTATGAAAACAGTGTGAGGAAGTGATCAGTAGATAAACACCATTTTGATAACTAGCTCTAAGACAACAGTTTTGTTATTTAACTCATTTTTGGGGAGCAGCTGACCATTGCCAGACACACGCTTTGGTGCAGGACTGAAAAGCCGTGTGCTCAGCAGTATTGTTTTATATGCAAGAACCAAGTAACACGTGCACTCTTGCTCACACACCCTCCACAAAGGTTATTCATCACCACAGCAACCTCTCAAAACAAAGGTGGAAGCCAATTCAAACAGCCCTGTTCCTCTGATGACAGAGGATGAAGGGTGCTCTCTGCCTGCACCCAACAGGGGGCTTGTTTGCTTGGGTTTGCTTTTATGTCATTGAATCTTATTTACTAATTTAATTTGCATTAGCCCAGAGCAGAGAATGGCCATACTTACGCATTAAACAAAAATTTTCTTCTATAGCCCTAGTTAAAAGGGCAGAGAAAAACTGGCTGATGGACAATTCCTTCTTGCCACATGGCTGAGCAAATGCCATACTCTATTACACTTACCCACTGTCACCCCACCTTACCTGTATCCTCCCCTACGTGCCATGAATAGCTGCTGTAAAATAAACACCCCACCTAAAAATCAAGAAAAACCCCAACCTGTTTAACTACCATTTCTTCCTCTCCCCTCACCACTCCTTTTCTTCACGTTCTCTTTCACTCCACAGGAGCTTCATGATTATGGATACATTATGAAAACTCAGTTGAGACAGTAAAATAATTGTAACCTCAGAACAAACAGAAAGCAGTCTCTTCACTCCCTGAATCCAGTAAGAATAAACCCCAATGCTCCCCTGAGTCACTTGAGGAAAGAGATTACGATCATTCCTAAACCTTTTCAGCTACAAGCCAGGAGGAAAAAAAACCTCACTGTCTGTAATGACAAGCTGTCAACACTCAGTGAGCAATGTGGCTCTCACTCATGACACTGATCCTTTGCCTGCAGAGCAGGGTACGTGGGTATCAGCAGCCACACCACATGCAATGACAACACTCAAAATGCCTAGATTTCTCTATTCCTCCACAAGCAAATCCCCCATATGAGCAGCCAGGTCTTGGATGTGAGAATTGCCCTCCCTGTCTTCAGGATTTCAGACAGGGTAACCATGCGTTTTGACATAAAGGATTTTAGAAATGCAATGGTTCCTAGGAATTTTATTTTTTTAAATGGAAAATAGGTTATTGGAGCAGATGACACAAAGTCTTGAAGTTTAAGTCCCATTTACTCCTTTTGAGAAATACGTTAAATTTTACTGTAGTGAAACCACCAGAAATACCCATCTAGCTTCAGTCATTCTCAGTGATCTAAGCAAAACGTATGCTAACAAAAGAGTGGTTTGATTTATATCAACTGCTTAAACTAACATTTTTCTTAGGTTTCAAAATAATCATTGATAGCTGACCATTAACCATTTGCAGCTTATGATAGTTTGCAACTTCTGTCCGTGTATTTCAGCATCCCAGCAACATAGAATCATAGAATCATTTTGGTTGGAAGAGACCTTCAAGATCACCAAGTCCAACCTTTAACTCAGCACTGCCAGGTCACCACTAAATCATGTCCCTAAGCACCACATCTACAAGTCTTTTAAAGTCCAGAGATGGTGAGTCCACCACTTCCCTGGGCAGCCTGTTCCAGCGCTTTACACCCTTTCAAGGAAGAAATTTTTCCTAATGTCCAATCTAAACCTGTCCTGGTGCTAGATAAGGCCATTTCTTTTCATCCTATCACTTGTGGCTTGGAAAAAGAGATCAGTCCCCACCTTGCTACAGCCTCCTTTCAGGTTGTTGTAGAGAGTGATAAGGTCTCTCATAAGCCTCCTTTTCTCCAGGCTAAACAACCCCAGTTTCCTCAGCTGCTCCTTGTAAGACTTGTACTCTACAACCTTCACCAGATTCATTGCCTTTCTTTGGACGCGCTCCAGAACCTTAGTTTCCTTCTTGTAGTAAGGGGCCCAAAATGGAACCCAGTATTTGACATGCAGCCTCACCAGTGCTGAGTCCAGAGGGAGTATATGTTCCAACATGAACAATATCTGGGGCAGGAGGCTAATTTACCTGAATCAGCAATATTAATATTAGCCAATCATTTTGTTGTAATGCTGCTCTGACATCAAAGGATGCCTGTAATTAAGAACTAGAAATGCAAAAAAGAGAAAGGGATAAATTAAAAAGAAAAAGTATGCTTCTAAAGAGCACACTGCATTTGCAGGTAGCAAAAAGCTGTTAGAGCGGGATTGAAAGCAAAATGCAAAACACCATCTAACCCCAAGTGCAAGACACTCTCCACATATGCTGCACTTGAAGCTCTATTAATACAGTGCACTCAGATGTAGAAATAAACCTTGCATTTGAGCTCACACACATTTTTTTTTAAGTGCTGCCATAGGCAAACCCATCAAATTGGATCTATTCATAGCACAAGGTGATTCACGTCATGATGTAATCACTACCCGACGTGATAAGCAGGTGGTGGCTGACTCAACCTATTTGTGTAGTGAATTTTCAATGTACCTTCCTGATGATCCTGGGCTTCAAAAGAAATGTCTCCACCTCGAGATGCTTTCCCACCCATTCTACAGGGGAGCAAAGGTTTTTACCTTCTCCCCTACGCTGGCATTTAAGCTGTGAATCAGACTGGGACCACAGAAAAGACAGACAGTAACTAGCCTTAAATTTAGGACCTTCCTGATCAAGACACGTGCTTCCAGTGTAAGAGAATAATTTTATCTACATGAAATTATTAGGCTCCTATAAAATCTATGGAGCCTAACCTCTAATAATTGAAAATACTTACTGGTGAAAAAAAAGTGCACCTACCTAAGCAGTAACGATTTTAAATAAAAAACACCACTTCAATTCCTCTATTTCTATGCTCCCAGAAAATCAATTGCAACAATTTAAAAACCTTTCTCCTCTAAAGCTGCTGGAGTTAGCACTAAAGTTTTTGCATTATTTAAGCGCTGGTGTTCAGAGTTCTCAAGCAGTATAAAAGAACTGCATCTACCTTCAGCAGTTCCCAAGATAGCAGCTGTTATGCCTGAAGTGAAGCAGGAAGAGCAGTGCTAATGAGAATGAGAGGAACTTAAGGACAGGTATCTTCCAAGTTGCAAAAATACAATGGACACTTGACAATAGCACCAAATTTGTTTTTCCAAACTTTTCATTAATTAAAACCTAGTTGGTTTAGCCTGATTTAATAGACCACTGGAACTTGAAATGATGTACTTGAGTTCCTTGTTCTGCCTTTGCATCCTCCAACATAAACCCAGAACTACCCTTAATTTTTCAGGCCAAAGAAATTTGCCAACTCCACTGCTGATCAAGTTAGCACGTACAGTTCAGTATGGCACTGACCCCCGGGTTTTCGTCCAAATATTCCAACAAGCACTCTTAACAACACAGTAAAAACCTGAAAGCACTGGATGAGAGCCCAGGACACGTCCTGCCCTTCCGACACCCATTCTTACAGGGGCCCTCTTCTACCTTCTCAAGATAACTTCAAGAGGCTCTACTTAAAGCACCAGTCTTTAACTCTGATATTCATAGGAAGGTTCAATATCTGATGCTGGGCTGTATCATGCCAATGCCTTCATGAGACTATGCATGCACAGAGGGGCCACTTCCCCAAAATTTCAGAGGTGTTTAAATGATAAGCAATAGCTAAGAGCACATACGTTGTTTTGAATAGCAAACATGTGCTTTGCAGACCAGGCTGCATCTCATCAATAATTCCTTGGTGCAACGCTTCTGGGAAGACAGTAGTCAGCCCAGCACGACAGCGTCTTAAATAAAGCAGGGTGTTACAAGGTGCAAGGCAGCACTCCACACATTTGCTGTCAAAGAATCACAGCATTTCAGCTTCTGGAAGAAGCAGATTGCCATTGTTTTATCAAGGAAAATCATAGATGGGAGAAGCTGACTAGAAACTACCTTCCCCTCAAAAAAAAATAATTGCTAGCTATTATCTTTTGCAGGGAGGGCATGTCTAGTACTGAACTGAAGACAATCACACTTTGGAGGTCAAAACAAGCGCACTCTTTTCTTTACAAAGCATCTTCAAAAGGAAGCTGGGGATGAAGTTTGCACACAGCCACACACAGATTAAACAGAAAAAAAAACCAAAACCCATGCACTTACATAAAAGGCTTTGGGAGTTTCATTTTCTATTCAGCTGGAAAAGGAGTGAACATGGACGCACACATACACATCCACACACATTTTTAATCATCCTCATGCTGACAGCAGCCAGTCACTACTTCTGTTATCAGAGCCCCACAGCTTGTATTTCCAGGCTATGAAGCCCTAAACCAGAGGGTATAAAGCCTCCTCTGATTAAAAAGTCACAGTGATACCGTCTAGTACAACATACCAAATGCTACAGATTTTAAGTCTGGCCTTGCCAGGATGTTACTCACTTGCTGGAGAGAGAGGAAGAAATAATCCATAAACATACAAACAAATAGTAAGGATTTCTTAAGATTAGCTGGTAACCTGCATCCCTCTCATTTTCTCTAAGCTTGTCAGTCACCCTCCAGGAAAACCAAGCAAGACAGGCGAGTCTTTGCATGCAGAAACTTACAGTTTGCAACAAGGTGCCAAGTTGTTACATACACAGAGTAAGAGAAGAGCTGCGCTGAGGTACAACTCACCAGTGACCACTTGTGCAAACGCCACGTGCCTGGGATTAAAACTTCAGCTGGGGGTAGATGCTGTCCCTCACTGCTTGATTCAGCTTAAGTGGCTGGCATCTCTCCAGAGTCACTCAGAAGGCAGCTGCCCAATAGGACAAATCACTGAAAAAAAATTAGAAAAGAAACAGGTTCAGCTTTGCAGTTCCACTGCACATTATACAATCAGTTAGGCTTGCTAAGGTCTGACTTCTGAAAATGTGATTTCCCTTATTTCATGAGATGGAGAAATACATTCCTGATTAGAGTTTATCCACTACTGTCAAACGTGAACTTTCCAAATATCAGTAATATCAAAAATAACTCCTCTGTACAGCTAACACGAATCTCATAGTCAGGACATCAGGACAACCTCCACCTCAAACCCTGTTTTCAAGCAGTTTGGGGCTGGATCCTTCTTCAAGAGCGGGACATGACAGGCTCAGCAGAGCTGAGTGTAACACATTCATAAACACATTTTGTAAAAGCCTGGTCAAGCACAAGAATGGAGGTATTGGTGAGAGTGGAGCCCCTTCATCACCTCACATCCCCATCCCCATCGGAGCATTTATGGAAAGATGAAGGAAAGGAAGAATAAGGTGAAAACCCAAGACCAGAGGCAGAAGGAGGAGATGGCAAATGCTGTAAGCCTTTCTTTTTTTTCTCCAAAAGGTGACAATTATGGTATTCTCTCATTTTGTCCTAAGATTTTTGCCACCCCTCAATTCTGAACCTGACATTCAAGAGCTCAGACAAGCCTAGTCCTTTCCTGTTTCATTTCTTCACTCACATCCAAAACTTTGTTGTATCCTGGCTATACATACAAGTTACTTCCAGTTTCATAGCTGCACCATCCCAAGTGCTGACCAGTCCTTCAAACTTTGTTAAGCTTGCCCTGTTTACTGTTGAATTTTCTTATGAGTTACTCTGTTTGAGACATTGGTTTGGCATTATCCTAATTCCATGACTTCTATGACAGGTTCCATTCCCCCACCCTTACAGGGCCAGCCCTGCAGTGATATTTTCCATTTTATGGCAAATCCCATTAAAAATAATTTTAAAGCACAGATCAATTTGATATAGCAATAGAATTAGGAAGAGCTAGTAACAAATCAATCTAGTAACAGTGCAAGTGGTAATAGGTCACTTCAGCCAATCTAAATTGATAGATCTAGTAGTTGCATATTAATATAGGAAGTAGTATATTGATCTAGTTTATGTACTGAATCTTACCAAGTTGCTTATTAATATGACCAAGTTGTAGTGGTGGTTTTTCTGTTAATCACCCGATTCTGTCAAAAACTTAACATTCTAATATTTTAAAGGGAAGACAGGGAATTAACAGTTTGACGACCAGGAAACTCAAGTTAAAAGAAAGGACAACACGTGGGCATGACACATTAAGGCAGCACAGGCCTCCTTCCATTCATACCTCATTTCCCAGCCATAAGCCTTGCCCTTGCCCAGCTCACTGGCCTCAGGCAAGACCCTCTACCCCTCCATGCCTATTTTCTCAATTGCAGACCGTGGATGAAAGGTGACAGTCTTCTTAATAAAATGCGAGTGCAAGTGATGAGGAGCATTCTAAGGGCCAGGTATGGTTAGTAGCACATCCAATGCTTGCCAATACCCCAGGTCAGTGTGAGATGGTTGCCACTGATTTCAACGGAACCAAGGTCAAATGTTGGAAAAGCAACAGGAAAAAAAGCCTTTAGGAGCAATCACAGTGAGATCTTTGTGTGTAGGTCTCAAAAGGGCAAGGGGGCAAACACAACCACCTGAGGACACACCAAACAGGAGAAAGGGAGATGCTCAAAAGTTACCTCTAAATAAAACAGGGTCATCTATAAAGCTTTGAGACAGAGGAAGGGTAAGGCTGTGTGCATGCATACATACACACACACCCCACCTCTTTTCCAACAGTAACTTGTAATGTCAGTAGCTTCTTCTCCAGAATTTAATTATTCTCAGTAGTATGGAAGAACTAATTCTGCTAAGAAAAAGTACCAAACACTAGCAAATTAATTGTTTCCAAGCTCCGTGTCTCCAAAATTTGTGACATGTTTTGGGATTCTCATCTGAAAGCCAATGTAAAACAGAAAAGTTGAAAACAGGTTTCATTGGTGAGTTTCAGAGCTCCTCCTTGCTAAATGTTTTACTGTTTGGAGCCCTGGACATGAACATAGTTAATGAATGATGACTGTGTAAACAAAATATCAGATAATGATGGGAGGAGGAGGGAAGGGTAAAATAATTGCATGGGTGGCTCAATTGGATTTAGCATCAATTAGAAAAGTTGGTGCCCTTTTAATTATAGGAAAAAGGCCTTGCTAGAAAGATAAGCCAGACATGATAATCAAAACACTTTATTCTTTGGACTTAAATGTATGGAACCGGAAAGTTCACAAGGTTGGGGTTTTTCAGTGTGTTTTCTTTTTACAATAAAAAAAATTAGCTCTTTCTCAAAAATTACATCCAAATGCATGCATAAGCCTTCAGCTCACTTAAAAGCTGTTACAGTAGAGATTTGTTCTGCTTTTATTATTCCCTGGGAATACTACTTACTACAAGTAGGACTGCCTCCCGCAAGTGCAAGGCATCTTTCATTTCCCTTCTAGCCCAAGTCAGCAGCAGTTACAGCCCCTTGAGGAAACAATCAACAACCTATCAACATCACTTAAGATCCTCCCCTAAATGGTTCCACTGAACATATTCTCAAAAGGGGGCACTAGAGATTGCTCCCTGTTTAAGGCTGCAGAGTGCACATTTCTTTCCTTGCTCTTATTTGTAATTCCAGCAGCTCATGACAGATTCTTACGTATGAGAAATGTCTAATACATGCACATGAAATGCATCGTCCTTAGTACTTCTTTAGTAACCCAAAGTAGCTTAATAATATCCTTTTTATTTAAAAAAAAAAAAAAAAAAGAAAGTTAAACCAAAGGGAAACAGACATCTCTCTAGATAACTCACACACAATTTCCCAACTGCTCAATACACAAAAATCCCTCACAGTTCTGGATGGTTTACTGCCAACCTGTACTTCCACAGCTTTTTCAGTAACACCAATCATACAATTCATATTTACACAATCATTTCTACAATGAGATATAACCACTCCTGAATAAGTGCTATTTTATAAACAACATTTACCATTCGTATTACTGAGTATCTTCTATCAACAGATCTCAAAGAGTGTTTAGAAGATTTAATCATATTGCTCAACTACCTCTGCAGATGTGACTTACAAAGTGAAAGCACAATTATACACCACAGAATTTATCCAGGAAATAGGAACTGTGATACTTAATCTTGCAAAATAACAGAGAGATAATTTAAAGTAAGGTATCTACAAAGAATAGTGTCTGTGCCAAGAGACTGTTTGTATTGGTTTTGCAAAGAGGGGACAGAATGTTCTCTTCCAAAGAGCCACAGAAACAAACTTCCTGAACCAATGTGAGTTTTCTTTTTGCTTGTATTTAATCCAAGTAAGTGCAGCCTGGCCAGAGTTACTTAAGGAAAAAAAAAAAAAAAAAGAAAAAAAATCAATTAATTTGGCATATCCTTGTCTTAAAAAAGCACAGTTACACCCTTCAAAGGGTGCTTCACTGCTGCTCTGTGAAATTAGCAATAATATCCTGGAAGGTTGTAGGGTTTTTTGACCAATTTTTAAAGACTGTTTTTCCCACAGTATTCTAAGCATCTCTAGATGCACACCAGTAGGGTTTGAGAACGTGGATTTAAAAGATACAGCATGTTGAGATAGTAAAGCAGCACAAGAAAAAGAACTTGAAAGTCATGAAATACTAGTTTATTTAACATCATATTTTTGTTCCTAAATCAGTCATATGTCTTCAAGAAAACAAACAAACAAAACAAAAAAACCAAACAAACCAA
Source organism: Eurystomus gularis (assembly GCA_013400335.1). NCBI lineage: Eukaryota > Metazoa > Chordata > Aves > Coraciiformes > Coraciidae > Eurystomus > Eurystomus gularis. Next base: position 328,407 of record VZZY01011671.1, on the reverse strand, counting down.
AACAGCAAAATAAAAAAAAACCCACCCCATCTTCAGCTCAGCTTTTACCTCTTTTTGCCTTTCAGGAGCTGATGGGTAAGTCAACAGGGAAAAGCTTCTTTGAAAGGCAAAGAGAAAAGCATTACTGGTAAGGTCAAAAGAGACAACATCTTTTAGTGTTGTTTCTGTAAACCCTGTTTAGAAAGAGTAATGGGTTTAAAATAAAAGTTTTATATACACCCTCTACCCTACCTGAGGACCCTGAGCTCCCAAAAAACTACACTGATGTCTAACTCTACAACAGTTCTGTTCAGCAGTACATTTGTGAAAGTTTCTTGACTAACAGAAATCCTCATTTCACAAAACTTACAATGCAAAACTACTTCTAGAACCACTAAGAGTACAGGTTTTTCCTGCCAATGTACCATAGGCATATTTGTTCTATTCTCACTGTTCAGTCACATCTTTTAGCCCTCTTCTCACAGGGCTAAGACACTGCATCATTTTGCCTGAAATGGGCAGAATGCCAAAAGAGACTGAAACCTCCACATAACTTTTATACAAGTCAGACATTTCGTAAAAGATTCTATTCAACAATAGCATTTCAAAATGCTGTACGACAATCCCATTGTAGAAGAGTCATCCTAAGCAGACCGATAAAATACCTCCCAGAACTGGGAAGGATATGAAAAAGGACAGAAATCTGATGGAAAGACAACAGAACTGCAAAATGCATTTAATGTTACTTATACTGATACAAAGTTTCCTAACCTGAGCCAGATGTCTAAAAGTTGTCCATCTTCATTGTTACAGAAGTTCAAAATCACTACAGATTAGTTTATTGGTTTATTAACAGCTATTAGATTATTTCAGTGGCTATTTACCTGTCACTGTTTCCCTGTTTACTTTTGCCTTTTTGCCAGCTTCAACTTCTTGCAGGGGTGAACAATGAAATGTCTTTTCCTTTTAGATTCCTCCTGCCACAATATTTAGGTTTCAAGCTCTGCAAGGATCAGGTTTTAAAATCAATTGGTGCAATTTTTATTTTGTGTTATTTTGAAATAGGAAACACATTCTATTAGTCTCAGGTTTTACAAAAGTTGTTTTCATATATCCAGTTTGGATCCACTTCTAAACTTAAGTGCATAAAAGTTACACTGGCAAATACATTCATACATAAACCCTTAGTCTACCTACTAGAGGCATATCTTGGTAGCATTCCTAAAATTACTCTAACTGAAGTAAAGAAAGAATTTATTAATAAAAGACTCACATAGTTAAGTTTCCACCTTTCTAAAGTCAATAGACAGTTGGTATTACATGTCAACATTTTTAAGTTTTGTGTTAGTGCTACAGAAGAGAAATCTGTCTCTCTAGATACATGCACACAGTAAGGACACAAAACTGAGAGCAGCATATTATTCAGGAAGATCAGATTTTTGTCTCCAAATACGATTACAGACTTTAAAAGCATGTGCATAGAGGGTATCGCAGTGGGGAACAGACATACAGATGTTAGCGGCTTGAGCATAAATTCCCTGCCTACTCCTGTGAAGGGAGATTGTAAGATTGTGAACTTTCTAACAACTACGTTGACTCTCAGACTTTTGATAAGAACTAACATAGCATAAAAGATGTGTGGGAAACACCACATGTGGCATCAGAAAAAGCAGTAAGAAAAATAATTTGGGTTTTTTAGAGTAAGAAGCACGAGGAGGGGAAGGTGTCCTTCTGGTCAGTCTGGAGGGTGTTGAGAGCAGAGCTAGTCAGTCCTTGATTCCCAGACTTACCATGTTTGAGCATTTTAAGTATCAATTTCCAGATATCTTGTGGCAAAACCACCCATCATATCTCTCACCATGCAGATTGTTCACATTCCGCCTGCACCACCCAAAGACATTTAATTTATTTCATTTTATTTCATCCTACTACTGGCCTAGAAGGGGACATTGTTTGCCACAGGTGCTCAGACCAGCAGACACTAGACTGTGAAAAGTAACAATGCCAGTTCTAGCTGGCGTTTTTTAATTGATTTTCCTGTTCATCAAAGGGAAAAAAAGAACAGATGACATTCCACAGAAATAGGGAAACCCATGGTAAAACAACATCCATCCTTCACATATCTCAGCACTAAAGCCTACCAAAACGTCTGCTGTTCTCAGTAGCAAAGAAAACAAACTTCCCCAGCTGCTTGCTATCAAATCCGTCCTTTGCCAGCCCTCTTGTAAAACGAGAGCTGAAATAATCCAGGCCACTGTCCCACTGTAGTCTGAAAAGTCAGGTCATCTTATTTTTCCAGAAAGACAATGCGCACTACTCAAAATGCCCAGTATTCATACTGAAATTTAAGAAATAAACTTGTTTAGAAAATTTGCTAATTTTTCCTTGTGTAAATTTATTATAGCATATTGGTCTTGTGAGACTTCTAGAGATGTGGGGGAAGGATGCCTGAAAAAAAGGAATCCTTTCACAAGAAGGATGTGGAAGCAACACGAAGGAGAAGACAGTATCTAGACAGTTAAAAGAAAATTGATGGCCAAAAGGTGAATAACTGAACATTTGGTTCAGCCTGGTATAAATTTAAAACAGCGCAGTTATTAGTCCTTCCTGAACCTGACCTTAACTCTGTTACTGCACTGCAAATCTGCATCACCAGGAAGACCTTGAATCTTTTGTTTATCAATAAAAGCACCAAAAACTGTCAGCCTTTTGAAATCACTTCTACAAAGAAAAGCACAGAGGTTTCCACATCAATACACTACAGAATTCCACCACATTATGGCCACTATGTTAATAAAAGTTATTTTAAGCACAGACTGTAGCAATAAACCAGCTTTAGTGTCAATAATTTTTTTTTTGTAGCTGAAGAACCGGGGAAGTTTCCCCATCATGACATAATCGGAAGTTGCTTCCAAGCTATGAGTCCAAAACTGGAACTCATGAAATTTTTGTCTCAAGAGAAAACGGAGCACACCATAGACATGGCCTCTGAAACACCCAGAACTTCTGTCAAGCTCATATATTTTTTTCTTCCACACTCAAGCAGACCAAGTCATCTTGTTTATACACAATAATAAAAACTCGTCATTAGTATGTGCTATCCTTTCCCTGGCAATCAGAAATAGGCACAGTATCAAGCCATCTGGATGCCACAATTTTCTCCCATTTTCCCCATTTCTCCCCATTTTCTCAAACACCATTTCTTACTCGTGCCTTCACATTTATCTCAAATGAGAATCACTGATGTTAGTGCTCATCTACTTCACCAGGGTCAAAATATTGCACAGTAAGTGATGTTTTCCAGTCTCTATTGATATTGTCCATCAAGGCAATAAAGCTTCTTCTCTAATTCAAAGCAACCTGTTATGCAACTCAGCAGCTAATGACCTTTTTTTAATTCTACTCTATCGTTAGTACTGTCCGTAGTCTTTGAACTCATTATTATTTTCTGTATGACCTCTGCTTCATGAATTAATGGTTTATCAGAATTTAATGTGCTTCACTGTATCACATTCCAAGTTAAATCATCCTAAAAATCAATGTCACTATGAACAGCAGGCTTTGTAATAGCTTTTATTAGTCTAGTAATGCAGCTGGGGAAAAAGAAAAAAAAGCAGCAAATCTGTTTTCAGGCCTACTATCAGGTCTATCCAAAAAAAAGCAGTAAGTTATCTTGTCAAAAGAAGAATCAGGAATCTAGTAGTCTCCTTACTCTGCAACAAGGATAAGGTGGCAGCTTTCTTGGGGCCACTCTATTCCTTCAAAAGAATCCACAACATTCCCAATAGAGCACAACTACTAATTCCCACAAAAAACAGATTCAAAGACAAAACATTTTTATAGTACTTAGCACTACCACTTTGCTCCTGCTGTTGTTAGTTCCCCTTACACTAGTACACATCAACAGTAGTCCAGTCTGGAGCAGGACTCCGGCCAGAACAGAGCTTGCAGTACTCTGAAAGGCAGGGATTTCTGGAGACCTTGGGCTAAAAATTCCCCTCACACATAAAAATAACAAATGTGATCGTTGCTTTGCCGTAGGACAAGGTCCTCTAGCTACTTTTCCTGTAGGTGATGAGTGGTACCAACAATGGCCAAGTACTCATAAGGAGCCCTACAATGGACAACAGTAAAGTAATATTCCTTTAATCAGTTCTACCCAGCTACTCCCAAGCCTGAGCTAGGAATCAGCTTTCTAAAGAGATCTCAGTTCTTAAAAGTAAACAAACAAATAAAAACAACAAAGAACAACAAACCCCACCACTTATTCCTATAAAGGTTTTCTAGCTAATGTTTCTTCTATGGAAGCCTATTCAAAGTCAATGTTTTCAGTAACATCATCTTGTGGTAACGCCCTTCTACAAGTTAAGGATGTACAAAAAGGAAATCCTCGTGTTCAAATACCTCCTGACTTTTTAAAGCATCTCTCTTCCTCTGTTGTGTAATTCCAGAACAACAGTGTTTGTCCTTGATCCGATCCCAGTTTCTTATTGACTTTCTTATATAATCTTATCTGTGATTTTATTTGTCTTACTAATAAGAAGCTCATTCTGCAATGTGGCACATACAATTAAGGAAGTCTATTAACATTCATTTTAGGCCAACAGCAGGATTTACACCACAAAAAATTGCCTAATCCTGGGCTAACTGATCATACATAAAAACAAACAAGCAAAAAGCTTAACCTCACCACAAACTGGGGGGGGGAAGCCCAAAACATCATAGTTACATGGACACTTTTCTCTGGCTCTTTATTAACCTATCTGCACTCTCCCCATACTTCCACTCTCTTTTTGCCTGGCAATTATGAGTAAAACACAATAACCTAAAGCAACACAGCTAGACAAATTTGAGCCACACAGCCAGATAAAGAAACATTCAAGATGTATATAACCAAAAGGGACTTTAGTGCATCCCATCCAGAAGCAAAAAATATGAAAGCTAGAGGAAAGCCTGCCCAATAAGTTTCCCAAGAATGCCTAAAATTGTCTTGCCAATATCAACAAAGTATTTAAACTGTGTTTGGTTTTGTTCACCGCACAGAGTCCTGTATTATCATTACCAGTGCTTAACACACTCAAACATAAAATCCTTCTGAACAAACAATTACTAATCCAATGTTTCATCGTTTTAATCTTACCACCAGAATTCTACTGGGGAAAACAGAAAAATAAAAGCAGAAAGCCCCTCTAGCCATTTAAAATAATGTTAATCACCTTGTTATTTTATGCATGCAAAGCTACTTTTAGACGTGCAATTGTGGCCATAAAATATAATGTTCATGGGGCTGAATAAAAAAAACCAACCAAACAAAATCCCAAATTGATTAACAAATTCAAGAGAAATATGGATAAAATACTGTGTTCACCATAGGCTGAAAAAGGTTATGCCTTATCTTTGCATGGAGCGATAAACTCAAAAGACATAACTTTAGACAGGAGGTTGTAACAGAAAGGCTACACAGATACCACAAAACCCATCTCACACGTGTATTACCAGGCTTGGAACAAAAGGAGAAAGCTTTTGCTGTGTTCAGAGCAGGTTTTGTGCAAACCCATGAAATTCCTAAGCACAACACTTTGCATTTCTTCTCTTCCTCACCATCTGTCTCCTTTCACAGAACAGAAACCTGACAAAATACCCCACAGAGTAGGACAAATCTGCAGCCTCAAGATCTGCAAGACAACAAACGTATCCCAAACCAAAGCTGCCTGTTGGGCAGTAAGGAAACCAGACTTTTCTGCTGGAGGAAGCAAGAACACAGCTCAGTTGAAGTGGAAGTGCATGAAGCTGTGACCAAGCCAGTAAGGGCCCAGTCTTCAACTCTTATTAAATACACAGGTTTGCCTGTGAATACAGAATGGCTGTGAATGGCGGGATTTTAATTAAATGCTAAATGTATCATTGTAATTTATTAGATAGTCTACTAAACCACAGCCTAACTTATTCACGGAATTGGGCTCAGTGACCTAGTCAGAAGCCCAGTAAAAGCAAGGAGAGTGACTGGGTGCTCAGCAAACCTCTCAACCTCTGTTACAGCAAAACACATTAAAGCAAAGAAAGAGGAAGATTTTGGTAACTCTCCTGGGAAGTTACATTTCAATAACCAGCGAAGAGAAACACATCTTTTTAAGCCCAATGAAGAAAGTAACTGTTACCAGCCTAACGGGAAGCCAACTTGTACCAATTGTTTGCAGGAGATGTGATGAGGTGAGAAACTCTAGAAGTCTCTCCAGTATCTCAAGTAACCCACTGCATTATTTACATAGCCCAAGCAGCGTTGTTTGTCTTTGACTTCAGAACAATTTGTGCACCCTTATTAGAGTTTAATACCAAATCCACAGTTTCCCTCTGTTTTCCAGGATGAAATAAAGACTGCTAAAATAAAGGAAGGATGCACACAGGCGACACACAGGGAAAAGAAGTCAAAGAAAACTTTCAATCCATCACAATCAAACTCCAGAGGAAACAGTTTCATTTCCCAAGAGGCTCAAAACACTGCTGTCAGCATTGTGCCATGCCAAAAAAAAAGTAAACAACAAAAAAACCCAACAAACCCTCAAACATAAACCAGGTACTTCAGGTTGCCCACCTAGGACACAGGCCTATGAAATACATAAATTATGTCAGTGGATTACATCAAGCACACCTTGTGTGCAAAATCTTCCTGCAACCTTCTAGGAATTGTTTTAAAACTAGATGAATGAAGAAATGGGCAAAGTAGTAAGTGACAGCTTTTAACTAGGGCGTTTCTGGAAAAAAGACCAAAACTAATACTCCTGCGCAGCTCCAGAACACTGAAATCTAATTTAATAAAACAAACAAAAAAAGCTGGCAATGTCTATTTGTGCACAAGTTTTCTTAGGAGACATAAAAAGAAGAGATAGGAAAGAACACTAAACATGCTCTTCAGAACCAGAAGTGGAGAGATGCCTTGTTTTGAAAGGGGGCAATACCAGTCTGATGAAGATAAGTATTTTTAAAAAGTTTCTACAGGATTTAAATCAAAAGAGCAACATTCCTCAGAAACAATCAGTAGACCTAGAGATGCAAAACCAATGTTTTGTTAAAATGCAGATGTCCTCAGGAGGCTAAGTAACTCTGCATAGTCTCACACACCTAATGATTCCTAGTGCAGGATTTAAATGGAATAAGTGACTACCATCTTTACCACTTTTAGCTTTGTCCCCTTCTAGCGTATGGAGACATACACTACAGGAATTTTGCTTCTGATATTAATATTACCATTACAGTTGCAAATTTGATCAAAACAATTTACTGGCTTAGCGTGACAAGACAGGCTTATCAAATGAGCTTTCAACCTACTGGTCTGAAAAACACTCTTCCCATGAAGAGAAAAAACACAGTTGTCAGAGCATTACTGAAAGTCTAACTCAAGTTAAAAAATGATTAAGTTAAAATGAATTTACAGAAATGTGAATTTAAAATGTATTTACATTTTAATGAGAAAAAGTAATGGTCTGCCTGTCTAATGACCCTTCCAAGCTTTAAACTGTATGGTATTATTATTTCCTTCTTCTGTTTTAGTCCCTCCTATCACGGGCTTAAATTTAATTAAGATTAATTTGATTTACTGACCCTCTAGGACAAATAGCTAATGTATTAGGATGAGAATTCAATCTTTGATTAACAGGCTTCAAGCAACTCCATGGGGATGCAAGTCCTTAAAAATGTTAATCCTCATGTAATTGTTGTGGCTTCAAACTCTGGGCTCTTCAGTGAGAACATGCTAAACTCTTTCCCCACCCAAAGAAAATCAAAGATGCAGCAATTCTCTGTAAAGAATTAGTGGAATAGCAGCTGGGGGTACAGTGAAAAGGTTGTCTTGAAAGGCATAAATGTATCTTTCTGCATAAGAGCTGATTGTGTTAACTGGAGCACTGCTTATTCTGTTACACTAAATATTGCCCCGGGACCTCAACCAACCATGAGATGGCAAGGCTACGTGCCAATTTATTAAGTTACTTCAGAAGAATGGTGCTTAGGCCAGGATTTTGACATTCTAATTACCTATAAGGAAAGATTTAACGTACACGCAGGATGACTTCAAGTACAGCAGCAGAATGGAGATAAAGTACTCTTCTTCTGCTTGAGACTCAGGTAGCTATCCCACTGAGAGATGACACATTATACCTACAGTATAAAAACACCTGAACACTTGCCTGTAATAGTTTTAAGCTTTATAATGTATGATATTCATAATACCAGGCAAATATTTGCCTAGTAGCAATGCTGGGCCAGGACATCACAAGATTCCCTGATTTACCCTTTTGGAAGTAGTCAGATTAATATACTCCATCATCTGTATTGTAAATATTAGAACAAATTCTCTTGGGAAGAGTAGTCAGCAAAATGATATATTTATAGAAATGGGAGTTTAAGTCACTTGGTTCATTTTTTAAACCACTCATTATTTATATCGATACCAGCAATAGTGGGATGGCTGCCGAGGTGACCAAAAGGGAAAAAAAAAAAAAAAGAAAAAAGTTTTGACCACAGTGTTGTCAACATGCAGCTGGGAATTCAAATACCTCCTCTCTGGTTCTGCAGTGAGTAGCAAGAGCATGGCAAAGCTTCATCCCTCAAATGCTACTGATTTACATGAAACTGCCAGAAAAGAAGACCACTTTCAGCGGGCAATACCAAACAGTGGGCACAGATTAAAAAGAAATGCTTATTACTGAGCTGCAAAAATACTGCAGCAACAGGAAAATGAGAGTATTATGTTTAATTACCTGTCTTCCTGAGGGAAGTAAAAATGTTTTGCATACAAAACTTACTCAGAGACACAACAATTCACAGAATTAAAAACGTGGCATATTTTTCAGCCTATTTCTTTTCTAAGTACTTGAAGTGTATTTTTGTTTGCATGATAAGCACACAGTGCTGATACAATAAGAGCCTGTCAGCCCTGTAAATCATATTTTAAGTTCCAGAGAGACGTGATTATGTGTTATTCAGGTTACATGTGGATTCTCCTTGACAATATGAAAGCTGGCAGTCCTCTAGCCGGGCAAGAAAATAATTATTTCCCCATGTATCAATGCTTAGGCAGTTCCTAAAAATCTAACTTTAGCTTGGCATGTTGTTTTCCAGAAATCTGCAAATCCTTTGTGATTTGGCAGTTTCCAGTATTATTTTCGTTGTGAATCTCCTTGCAAAACCAGGGCTGAAAAATCACATTCCTGTCACAGTCCAACAGAGAAATTCTCGTCTGAGCCATGAAGCCCAGCTGAGCACTTCCCAGTGCAAGAACCGGGCTTAGCAGCAGATGTAGGAGCTCCCTGCCTAGCCTGTACCCAACAAGGAAGAAAACATTAGTATTAGAGAGTCTGTACTTCTTATTTTTCCCCTCTTTTTAAGCTGTTACAAACCCCATGTTTCACTCCATTACGTTCCAGGTTAAGCAAGACTGCAGAACAAAGAGAGGGTTGGGCAAGTATTTCCAACTAAATTTGCATGAGGGAACAGAAATATCTATGGCTTAACACAGTTATTCCCAATCAGTGTCCTGGGGGTATAAACTATACCTGTTCTACCTAACTGAATGGTTATTTGCATTCAAGTCAGGACTGAGATGCAAAGCATCAACAGATTTCTAATTATAACTATGTAAAATATTACCCCAGCATAAGGCCTTAGGTCACCACCCTACATGTTTTGTATCTCTAGCCCTGAGTAAATTCAACTTGTTTACCACAATTGGCTAAAAATCCCAAACAACCAAAACCACAACAAAACAAAAATAACCCCCCAAATCTGTGGAGGATTATTCTCCAAGGGGAACTGGCACTATTTTTTGAGAACTCAATCCTCCCTTGTACTTCTGGGGGGGAAGGGGGAGCAGAAAAAGAAATAAATTAAAAAAAAAAAAATCACCACCTCACGACATCCCAGCAAATGGAAGCTATGAAGTTTTCAATTCCCTGAATTAGGAAAGTGGCCTCTTATCACAAAGTCATGGAAACTTCAGCATGGGCAGGGCGCAAAGGTAGTTTGGGATCAAGAAAGATCCATCTGTTCTTTATTTTTTACCCCACAGGCACCCCAGCCATCACTCAATGCTGCAAATAAACTGCTGATGAGAAGTGAGCAATAGGAAGCTACCAGCTGGAACTGAACAAATATTTACATATATCCCAACAGACCTAGTAAAAAGCCTACAACAGTTGAATGTAGCAAATTAGTGAGATCTGACCATGGTGAAAAAGACTCTTGCAAAGAGTTTTTGGCACTATCAATAAGCCCAGGCACATCTCGACCGAATGCGAACGTGAAGTACATCTACAATCCGCAATGAGAGTCACTGTCCCTCCCAGCCTCTCTTCTCTCTCACCCAAATGTACTCCAAAATGTGAGACCCACTGCTGTCTACAAACAGCACACAGATGGTGATAAACCTCTCAGCTAGACTGTAAAGAAACCCAGACCCAACACCATAATTCAATCCAGCTGCAAGCTCAGAGAGGCAGCCAGCCCATCATCTGTGATCCAGCCTGTGCTCTGCCCTGTTGAGTGCTTGGGGGCACCAACAGGTTGGCCCACAGCCCTACCACAGAATGAGTGGTAAAACATCACCCAAAATAAGAGAGAACATCTTACACAGAAGAAGAAAGAGAGCAGCCATCACATTCTTGCATGTGGGAGATGCTTGCATCTTAAATCACAAGCCTCTTTTGATTAGAGTTTGGCAAAAAAAGAAAAAAATCAAAGAGAATCAAAGAGAAGAGAATTACTCTTACTAGATAATGTAAAAATATTTACACAACAGTTCATCCCCAACAAGAATTCCTCCTTTCCTTTAAAAGCATATGCAGCTCCTTTTACTTCAGTTAGTTTCTTAGAAAAGGGGTGATGAAAACAAACTGCTTGAACTGCCCTGGACAAGATCCAGCCTCCAAGGCACTAACTCCAAAGGTGAGCTCTTACCTGTTCAGCACTTCAGAAAGAAGCAACGCCTCAGCAAGGCACAGGATATCAGTCACCAGAGCTTACGTCTGCCTGTTTTTAAAGCATGGGGAAGAGAAAGTAATTTTCAGGAGCAGAAATCCAGTGGTATAGGTAGTGCCCATCCAGCCCCTGCACCCAAATGGCTGGTGTCCACACATGCTCAGCTCCTGCAGTGTCCCCTTCCACAGCCACCGCACTGATGGAGGAAGAGCTGTGCTACCAGATGCCAACAGCTTGGGCCATCAGCACCTGAGAAGCTCCAGAGCAGCATCTCCAGTTGCTCACTCAACACAGAGTGAGAAGGAAGGCACAGACAAATAGGATGCAGCAAAGGGAGGCAGAGTGAGGGATTACTTTCTCTTAGCACGCCAGACATGATACTTTATTGGAGTTTCGAGACTTAACACATTTCAAAAGGACTAATAGAAAGTTAAATGAAGTGTGCACACCTAAAGTCCAAACGGGATATACAGTGCCCAGTTACCATAGCAACTTTCCTTTTAAGGTTCAGGACAAGACAGATTTTGGATGCTCTACACTACTGCAATAGAGAGAACAAAATGGACAAGATAAGTATTGATATATTAAGTGCCTGGAAAAAAAAACAAAGCAAGATAAATATTTCGCTTAAGATAATAAAACCACGAGGTCAAGAGAAAGCACAACAGGTACTCAAAAGCAAGAATCGAATGTGTTGTGTCAGCAAAAAAGCTTCTTTTGGGATAAATGGGGAAAAAAAAAAAATAAAAAAATCTTACCATCACAGAGAAAAAAGCTAATATTCCTGTAAGCTATGACTCAACCACTAGGCCAGGTTGCTCAAAAGCCCCATCCAACCTGCCCCTGAACACCTCTAGGGATGGAGCATACGCAACCCCCCTGGGCAACCTGTTCCAGTGTCTCACCACCCTCAGAGTGAATTTACAACCTGCTGAGAGAAGGGAAGAGGAAAGAAAAAAAAAATAAATTCAAAAATCACACTTTTTCAGGTCAGTTTTACAGTTTCTGAAATGTCAGTTGTTCATTTCAGCACACCACCGGTCTCAAATGGTGAAGGCACCATCAATGAAAATACTCCTATTACAAGCAAGCTCTGGGCTTATATTTAGGCACGGAAGCAAGAGAAGAGGTAAGGGACAATAATCTCTGTTCTGGGAAGACATTTAGATACAATAAATTAGAAGAATAATGAAGAAATTAAAATATATGGGTTCGCACACTACAGCTGTGCAAGAAGAGCAGTGGCAGTGTTATACTGAGAGGCCGTTACTGTTATCATTGAAGTTGTACAGGGATTCCTTTTGTTTTTCTCTGCTCTTTCGGCTCACAGCCCTTTTAGATGAGAAAAGTGACCATGTGCCAGCAGCACTCGTGTGTCCTGAGTGCTTCAGGTCCTTTAAAGATAGATGGAGGGTCATGGCCTTCATTCTCCAGATTGGTATTTTTAAGAATGATTTTGCGTGCCTTCAGTGTACATGTGGACTCTCAAGAGACATTCCAGAGGCTTAGCTTTCAGTCAGAACTTCGCATCTGCCCCCTTAAAACTCTAATTTTTCAACTGCTCATCCCTGCTCCCCAAAATGAGTATTCCCAACTTAGGTTCATCCTGAGCGCAAAATTCAGTGTCTTTCATGGTATAACCTTCTGCTAAAGCACTGTATTGTTCTATTAAACTTTTCTCATTAAAAAAACGCAGTATTTTAATTGTCAAAAAAATGCCACAACCTGTGTTTAGCAACCTGTAGGCAAAGCATTCAGCATCTTTTTGAGCTGCAGTGCAGCTTTCACCCCTAACTGTCCAAGCTCTTATGACTACAGTCACCTCTTCCTTTACTCTTGGGAACAATATCTGAATTTGAATTCTGGTGCCTAATGTTTTATCCCTGTTAGATGAACCAGCATATCCATTTCCAGCCCTAATAAGTTTAAATGAGTAGTGACAGTTTCCAGTCATGCAGAAACATAGGCAGACTCAGATGTCATTCTCAAAATGGTAACTGATTTGAGAGGGAGCATAACAGTCAAATTGCCAAAATAGGTATCTGTTTTTAAATGACTCATTAAAACCCAGGGCAGATCAAAGGGCCTGATAGCAAAAGGGTTATTAAGAAAAAAAAAAAACCAAAAAGCAAACACACAAACTCACCATATTTAATACGTTAGCTAACACGTTAGAATTCCCAAGAAGAGAAAGCAATTTTAGTTTCAAACAAAAGTACTTGTCTTTGTGAGAAAAAGACAACTTATTATTAATTCAAGATAAAATCACGGTACTGGAGGTGAGCCAGTTTATTGTTTTCATAAGACTTAGCAGACTGAACTCAAGATAACAAAAGAATCCCAGGGCTTTGCAAAAGAGGGATAAAAGCTACAAGCTCTGGCTTCCCGGGCAGCAGCACTGATATTCCCCACTCCAGACCTGTTTGCGACTGCTGTCATAGTCCTACCTGATATCATAGCTGGGGATTTAGTTTTCTAGGGTCATTGGGGCAGTCATTTTGGCTTTCGCTGCCTAGTAGCTAGCAATACTGGTCTGCAGCCAGTGCAAAAACCCTGGAGACTGTAAAACTATAAGGAAAAAAAAAAGTTTATTTTGCTCTATCCATACAACAGATGCCCTGAAAAACACAGGATTCATAACCAAGAAAGTTAGTGAGGTACCTCCCATTTAGCCGTTAACCTTTACAGGGGAAAGTCTAGACAGAGAAAGAACTGAATGAAAACAAATTGAAGTGCATCACGGCAGGGGACCCTGGAGGCTCTCTGAACTCTCAACAATCAGGTACTGAAGTTTTTAATGGAGATTGAATGAGCCCCCATACATTACCATTCTGTTTACTCCCCAGTCAACAGCCTTCACTTCATCTTCACATCACTTACCACTGCTAGTACACCTACCTCTACAATGCCAACACTCAAATATGACAGCTGATTCTTCAGTCTAGCAAGTAACTGGAAGTTGGGAAGGATTTCAGTAGAGAAGAGCTTAGATAAGTTTACAAAACTTGCTTAGCTTTGTTTGAGACAATATTGAGTAGGAAAATTGAGGATAAGATGCCATGTTTCATTCATTAGCCTCAGAAATCCTAAACAGCCAACCTTGCATGCAAAAGAACTCATCTATTTATAAACTAAACAGCCCCAAAGATATTAGTCCTCACGTTTACTTTACTAGGGGGTGCAGGAAGCACCCAACAGACATTATCTATCATTAAGTACTCACATCAATCTCTGAATGTTCACCTCTCATCTCAGATGAACACAGTAAAATCACAATCGACCTATATGAAACAATGTACTGCAGCACTTTCAGGCTCTTTTCACTATATAAAGACAGCGGCATTTTAGGATTTCTTTGTAGTTCATACCCCAGTAACATACCAATGAGATACAGTAATTCCTGAGGACTGCAGAAAAACATTAAGGAACATGAAAGAGGGACAAGGGAGACAATTAGGTAGTTTTACATCCTGTCTCTCTCTCTCTCTTAAAAAAAAAACCCCTCTCATCTCAAATAAGCAGAGGGGTTTTCTTGGTTTATTCGCTTTTATGTCTGGAGTTAGAGGCTGCCCAGCAGAATTTTATGAAAACATAATGCTCGTTTATAGTAGTACACACTTCAAACAAAACATGAAGAAACACACAAACAAAAAACCCAAACCCACGAGAACAGCAGCAAATTCTTTTAAATTGTTTCCAAATGATCTAAGTTTCTATTAATAAAACAAGCATCTGAATTTTCTTCTGGTTTGTTTTTTGGTTTGGTTGGTGGTTATTTTTTGTGAGTTGTTTTCATAATTTGAGATTTGGGCCTCAATCTCACAAGCACTGAAGTTAAACAACAGGCAGACAGACAAGTTGCCCCATTAATATCAGTGGAACAAATAAGTATTTATTGATCCAGATATCGATCCTGAATCAACCCTCTCCTGTGCAGTTGAGGGCAACTCCTACATGAGCACCACTGCCAGGCTTTCTCAGTGAACATTTTCAACAGGTACCTTCAAACTGGCCAAGGTAGGGCTTAGGCAATTATTCATTAATTTTGAAACAAAATATTTCTGTTCACTACATCCAGTGAAGGGGAAGAAGACATTTGCTAAGCAACAAACATTTGAGTACTACTGTACACCAGAGCCTGTGCTCCATCAGATTTACAGTACACGAACTGTATCATTGCTTGGAACATATCAACTGCTGAAGGCAGCTATATGTACATTATGTACGTATACATTATATACATTACCAGATGTGGTTTTCCTAGGAAAGACACTAGATCTAGATGAAAACAAAAACACACAGCTGTTTTAAAACTGGAAAGAAACTGAAAAACTATCTGTGCAGAATACAAACACATATTGTCCTAAAGGCATAAATGAGGAAAAAGCAAGAGAGGGCAAAAGCTCTGCTTTTTTTTTTTTTTTTTCGTCTCCTGCCAGAGGAACAACTCAGTGCATTTCCAGAAGCTCTAGGAGATACATGTGATCAGAGCGGAGAGTGTGCATTTAGACTGAGAATGTTAATCACATACAGTTTCTAATCAGTGAGTGCAACATCACCATCCCAATGCCTATGAAAAAATTTTCTGTACAACAAAAATGACCCCAAGCTCCAGATTTGCATCATTTTTAAGGTCAGTTGATCCCTGAAGGCACACGTCTATCACAGGGTAAGAACAGAGGAATATCTGGAAGTCTCTGTTATTTTATGTCTTCACGGCAACACCACTGCCTCAGAACATTTCCTTATTACTGGAAGCAAGAGTCCCATGCAAGGGAGGCATGCAAGGAGCACAAAGAACAAGGTCATTTGTAAAATTACCATGCACTTCTCTTTATGTCCTAAAGAAGTAACTGCACTAAAGCTCTGTGAAGGAGGTTTTAAGACCAAGAAGGCCTTGCATTACTTGTGACACATTCACACACAATCTTTGTAGATTCAGTTTACTAAATTGCCTGAAGAGACCCCTACAAATCTTGTTCAGTAGCAACTGTAAGGAAGACACCATCATAGAGAAAAAGTGTTATTGCTGGCATTATTTGGAGTACTAGCACAGCATACATCTGGACACACTAGTCCCTGTACAACACCATCTCCATGGTCTAGGAGGTAGGAAGGCCCCGAGTCTCTCAAAAAGTCAAGGTGAACCTATACAGGAACCTCCCCAACACTTCCATGGATTTCTCCCACAGAGTAATATAGCCTTCAACTCTTGGAAACTGTTTTGCAACCAAGTGTCTCAGTCAGGCATGTGAGCAAAAAATGATTATGCAAATAAGGAAATAGTGGTTCAGAAAGTGATCCGAGTTTATACAATTTATACAGTGAAGCATGAAGAGAAAGAAGTACAGACTCCAGGATCATCTGCTTTCGGCCTATGAAGTTTTTTGGGGGGAAAGGTCTATATGTAGAGGATGAAATCTAGATTTCATCTGCTACATGCAAAAAAAGAAAAGAAAAAAAAAAATACATAAAAATACAAACCACAGCATCTAGAGGGTAGCACCACATACATACAAGTCAAACACAGAACCACTAAAAATTCACTAATGTACTTAATGAAAAATGCCAATGGTTACTAGAGGCAGGTAGTTTAAATTATTGTGTCTATCTTCCTCAAAGAGGAAGGATATGAAATCTTGTTTCCATTTTTCTACCAGAAATAGAAGGGCAGAAATTTTCCTCCTTCATACACTCTGGAGGTCAAACTACATGATGTAATGATCCCCTGTGGCTTTAAACAGGTTTTATAGATTATTTGACTTTAAAATAACCACAATGTTTAAATAATAAAATTCTCTTGAAATGGAGTGCCCAGAAAAACAAGCCTCCAGTCCCTGGCTAAGATCTGGAGGAGCCATGACCATACAGATAGTTGTAATAAACCAAAGGGAAAATCTTAGGTAGATACTCTGAAATTGACCCTATCTGCCTTAAAAACCAAACAATATGTACCATCTTCTATATGGTCTGCTTTACCTAGGTGCAGATCTCCAGAAAAACATGCAGACAGAGGATGTGTCTACAGTACAGACACCACACCCAGATTTGGGTACCGGACCCAGTCTAGCCATGGCAGCAAGGAACTCTGTCTTCAGCCAAGAGGCACGGAGTCCACCACATCCCATGCAACTGTAGCCTGTTTCTAGTACAGGGAGAGTACAATTAAAATGAGCTTGGATATCCCTTCACTGCCCTGTATTTCTGCTGTAGGCACTCCTCTGAATAACCTAATTCAAAGCCTGTTACCATACAATAATTGCCAGAGGTCATGCTGTCATGGTTCAGCTGAGAACCTGAATTCATTATGTGAACCAGTATGTGTTGCCTTTTTTGCTCCCTTTTCAAGTACAAGGCCAAAGGAGGAAGTACAGGAGAGGTGTGTTGTCATCTTGTCAATGGAGTTGCTTCTTGTCAGCTACACCATTGTTTAACTTGTCACAAGATCAAGCAAAACAATACAACAGCAAACCTCACCAACTTGTATAAACAGCTTGGAAGTCCACTGGAAATCACTTCATTTCATGAGCCAGCAAGTACATGAACAATAGGAATCAGATTACTTTGCTCATCTGTTTTGACAACAGCAATTTCATTTTATTTATTATAATAATTCATAAAGCACCATCAAAAACAGTGTAGAAGCTCTTAGAAAAATAATTACAGTCTAGTAATGCAAGACCTCATTGAAGCACACCATTAATTCCTTGACAGTTAAGGAATGAGCCAAATACTTTGTGCAAATGAAGGATTAGCAAGGTTTCAACACACAGATTTCCTTGCACTTAAAATGTGCAAGGAGCAAGCCTTATTAAAACAGCATTTCATATTATACTTTAAAATGATGGCCCCTTGGGCAGATTTTCTGTACTTCAAAAGATAGGTATCATACTACTCTATGTTACAGTCTAGGATAACAGAAAAACAAATTCCTATCACATTGCTGCACCACTGTATGCAGGGAGCATAAAATAGTTGCTCTTTCCTATAGCCCTCAAGAAAACCCAGACTTTTATTCAAAATGAGGTTTCACAGAAAGAGACAGCAGCTTTAATACAACACTACGAATTGTCTTTCGCTTTGCTACCAAAAATATTTCAAGCAGCTAAAGCAACATTTCTGAACCTATCATCCAGCATCTGGGACATCTTCATATGGGCCTCAGGGTTCTATTGCCTACCTCTGTGTTTAAACCGCTTCTATTTCTACACAGAAGGATTTTGCAGTTGTAAGCTTCATGGTTGTTTTTAAAATAGGATTTCCCTAAAATGAAAAGGTTTTTAAAATAGAAGGCTGGTACCTTTTTTCTTGCTGTTTAATGATGTTCAAAGTTGTCTGGAAATTTGCTTACACATAATCGTAAAGGACTGAATCAGTTCCCTGCTTTGCATCTTTTCTGTTTTAGAAGTTTTTGCAGTGCAGCCACTATGAAATCATGTCACACATGATCCAGATTCAGGCAATTTCTCTGACATGTTAACTGATTCAGGTCTTCATCATTAGACCTGATCCAGAAGCTATTGGGAAACATCCCTAACAATTTAAGTAAGCATCATACTATTAAGATACAATTAGAAACAGATCATCTGTTATAGGCAGTCTGACAGACCAACTTAGTAAGCAAGGGCCTCCTAAAAATCATCAGAAATATCTAACGAGAATATTAAAATTGAGATCTCATAATGAGCAATTAAGAACACTGAAAGAACTCACAGAAGGTGTAGCATTCTTCCAAACTTTACCATCTTATCTCAGATGTTCACAGTAAAAAGAACACAGAAGTTTTCTTCAAAGCACAATTATTATCAATCCTCTCCAACATTCCAGCAGCATAATATTCTTCTTTTAATGTGACCGAGTAACCCCCTCAGACCCTCAGGAGACGTTAGCAAAATAATTGTTCCCCTTCAGTGTTCCTTTGTTATTACTTTATTTTTTTTTCTTACCCTTATTACTTCAGGCAGAAATGACTTGCAGATATTATCATCAATTTACCAAAACAGAATTCCCCTGCATTTATTTCCTTTTAGGTTAAAGTACTGCAATTAAATTGCAGATTAGAGCTAAATCTAATGATTTTCTACGTGGTTAAAACTGATTGGCCCACTAAGTCTTCAGTTTAATTTTTCCCCCTCTCTCATTTTGCTAACTAGAAGAGAAATGACTCTACCTTCAAGCCTGTTGGAATCAATCTTCTTTTCTCTTTCTCACAATTTATAAGTCAGAGGCTTAAAAAGTGTTCATATCCTCTTTTAACAAGCTGGTTATGTGAGATAAGAGCAAGAACATTAATAAAAATAGCTCAGCATTAAGTCATGGATGTTTTACAAAAGTAGACATAAAAAAAAACCCTAAAGGCTAATTGTGATTTATACCACGTCTCTTTTCCTATAGTACCAATTATCAATCATGTCTAAACGATCCCTTCTTTTACATGCCAGTGTCATGAATGCAGCTGTTGCTAGCTCCCTCCTAATCAGGTGAGACAAGGCACAGCACAGACCAGCCCCCAGTTAGCCCTGTGACTTGCAAACGCTGCCATACTGAAGAAAGATGTTTTATTCTTTCCAAGTTATGGGCTTCTATTCTGGGGGCTTGGGTTGTTGGTGGGTTTTTTTTCCCCTTCTGCTTTTTTTTTTTTTTTAAAAGTCCTTGACAAAGATTTCATAGCCGGAAGCACAGCTCCTCTCATGTCAGCTCTCCCACACACTGTACCTTGGGATGGTCTGCACCATCACTTTTGCTGCCACCCTCAATATCTCCAGTGTTCATGAAAACTGTATCTAGAACAAAAATAATACAACCACCAGCACTGAAGCTTTTATTACTGCAATTGCAGCAAAGCAGCTGGTGATAATAATAATACTACTTAGCATTTATATGGGGCTTTGTATCTTCAAAAGGCTGTATAAACATTGGCTAATTAAGACTCACAGAACTCCTGAGAGACAGATACATTTTTTTGTTCATAAACAGGAAAAAGCGAGGCAAAGAGACAAAAATCTGTCTCCAAAACCATTAGGTGATTTTTAAAAAGGAAATCGAGATCTCTTTGGACAAAAAGAACTTTCAGAGTTATAAAAGTACAGCTTAAAATACTCAAAGAATCCAATGGGACATAAACTCTCATGCTCTGTGTACCCATCCCCTCAAAAAAAGTCACCAAACACTTTCTCCAGGAAGCCATAGTTCATTGCTGCCTGCTGGTCTAGGCTACTTGCCACTGTGGAGCACAGAATGCTGGACTGCACAGGGCAGCAGGACCATCGCATCTACCAAACCCTCAACCTGGAAGTCCAAGACTCTCTGAAGAAGTCAAACTGTTGATAAGCTGCACAAAACTGTGACTTCAACCAGTCACCACCAAGACTGGGCCTCAACAGCAACTTGCTTCTCCTCCAGGGCTGTGTTCTGCTATGTCACTGTTTAAGAAACATACGAACACTTCTTTTTATTGCATGTCAACATTTAGCTTTAATATAAAAAGTGATAAAAACTGTACATTCTTAGTAGAAAAGCACAAATGCCACCACGTATTGAAGGTACTCCTGAGAATATCTTACATTCATATTCAGCAAGACATTGATTGAACAGACTTTGTGTGTGTGTGTGTGTATCAGACACCTCACACACAAGTAAAACAAATGCCTACACACACTTTAACACCTCCTATTCAGGTCCTGAGCTCTAGAACTGCTTGAAGTGAGCTTAAAATTATTGCCTAGACAAAACACATGGCTTTAAACCTTTAGAAAAGACATTACTTTAAAAACTGTATTTCATAAGAACTTGACTACCTATGTAATTTCACATATGATATGTGCCACTGAAGATCAGTGGATCCAAAATGCATTTCAGAAGACAGTGGAATAAAGACTAATGAAACAAAAGGGGGAAAAGAGTTTGTTTGCGAGCAAGAAAAAGCTTTACTGGAGGAAGTGGCAAAGTGCATTCTGTGAAGCTGGACACAGAGCACTATGTGCAACCAAAGAGCAAAGTAAAACAAAAAGGGTAAGGAAAACTTAGGGGATAAATAAACAGAAAGAAGACAAACAGGAGACTAAAGTTATATCAACACTCAAGAGCAGGATGGGACCAGATAATGGAAGATGGTGGAGAAACACAAATCAGGCAAGTGGAGAAGGAAGCAAAATATTTAAGAGTTCACCCAGGGGCTGGGTTGAGCAAGTAGAACTGAGACCAAAGGTGAAGGTAAGGCTCAAAATGAAGGAGTGCTTTAGCGCAGAAGCAGCCATGAGAAGGGAACCAATGACTGCAAAGGAGAAGCTGTTTGTTTCTTGGCAGTGGTAGGATGTTTGTCACACACGGGTGATTTACCTAATGGACACTAAGGTACAAAGTCCAGATTCCTCACTCTGTCCTGTCCTCTGTACAGGAGATAGCACTAAGGAGCTAATTACCAGTTAGCCTGGATTTATTAGGCATAACGAAGTTTGCAGCTAAAATAGAAACTGACTCCACCCTCCTACCTTCAGGCCCTCTGCCCTCAACCCTGGGCAATTCTTCATCCTTAAATACAGGAAGAGAAGGAAACGGAAGAGATGAAACATTACATTAAGGTTGCAAGAGTATGGGAAGAATAGTGTTAGAAGTGGAGAAGAGAATAATTAATTCCACTTTAGGAAAAGTGAGCCTGAGATGACATTGAAATGAAATAAGAAAAATGTGTATTTAAATAAATGGCCTGCCACCCAATTCTGAATATGAAACATAGATGTATATTTTCTGCTTCCAACTAAAGGCAGTATAATGCACTCACTGGCTTCCCAAGACATATGCAAAGCTGAAAATTACTTTAGAAGCACATCTGTAAATGGCAGACTTTTCCATGCCATTTAAAAAATGGCATGAAGATCATCATATTGACTTTTATTACAACTTGATATCACAAACTCCTCATGATGTAACTCAATTTTATTGCATAGTCCTTCCTATATCATTGCCATATGCACCCAGTTACAGCAAAGAACTCAACGTGCAAGACAAATGCCTTGCTCTTTGTACAAAGGTCTCACATTCACATGTTCTGAGTAACAGAACTGTGCATTCAAAATATTTTTATGATGTACACTGATATTCTCACAGGCAATGAACTCTTAATGAATCCCTGCATCAACCAGATACTTAGCTCCCTGAAACACCAAGTGTTAACCCTCCTACGGATTAGAAAAAGAAAGCTTTCTCAACACTAATTACTCCAAATTATATTTTACACTGGAAACAAAGAGATCTTTGAGTCGGGAAACAGGGAAGACAACACCTCAGACACACTGTGGAAGCAAGCAAAAAAAGCAGCAGCATCGGAAGAAGGAAGAGTACATCAGAACGAAGAACAGAGTCCTCAGTCTTCATGAAAGGAGCATTCAGAGAGCTGAATTAACATTAAGACCTCTCAACCACCCCATAAAGAAAGAAAGTGCTCATTAACCAAAGTTCACGTTTCAGGTGAAAGACAGATCACTAGGAGCATTAAGTGAACAAATCGCAGCAACCTCAAACTCTACCTAACATTAAAACACTGATAAAATCAGGATAATCTTGTATCTCACCAGGCATCTGCAAGTATTGAAAAAGAAATGGACTTTTGTTTTTCAGATCAAGTTCAATGCAGCTGATTTGGAGGGTATGTTAAATATTATTTACCTTTCCTAGTGGGTCTGAGCCTATACCAATGAACAGCAAAAAGGTACTGCTAACATCTCACTATCAGCTTCTCTCTGCACTTGAGCCACTATCTGGAAGGTGAGGGGGAGGAGAAGGGAGTACTCATGGAAGAAGCAGCAGGCCCCACGCCTGCTTTTCTACTTGGCTGAATCTTGTAAAATGCTTTTATATGCAGGACCAGAAATCAAAGTAAGACACAAATCCCCAGGAGTCATCCCTTTATTTTCCAGCTACCAACATTCCTGAGCTACAGACATTAAGGCTCACAGTGATAACTCTTGCAGCAGGTTGTCTGAAGCATCCAGAAGCTACAGCAAATTCCAGCCCCCTGGCCCAAGAACCAGCTATGGCAGCTTCACAATGATGTCAGCTGAATACTTCTCCTTTACGGTCATGGAAGTCTTGAAATAAGTCAGATGTTCCCTTACCTGCAGTGGTAATCTACAAAAGCTGGAAAATCCATAAGCAGTAACATTTTGGATTATTAAAAGATAAATCCTCTATCTTATGCAAAACCAATGCACTCTTGAAAAGAAAAAAAGTTATCTGCACAAAACCTACTTTAAGTTACTCAATATCCATAACAGCTACTCTCACTCAACAAGTACCAGTCTTAAAATGGTGAGTTTTTTCCTAAATATTCTATTGAAATACTCAAAAAAGTTTCACAGTATATAGGAGAAGGCATTCATTTCACAACCCAGAGTTTTATACAGGTGTGGTGGGTTTTCTTTTTTTTCCCCTCTGTAGTTTTATAGCGAATACAGCAATTTCCATGGTTGGTTAAAACACCAACTTCAGTGAAGCTTTAAGAAAAAAACGCAAGCAGAATCGCCTGTCATGTCATCAGCAGTGATAATGCCTGTTATGCACCAGAAAACTCCACAACAAAGAACCCCACAGAAATTGATAACTTGAGGAGAGATGCACAAATTCCATGGAAAATACTAATCCTGCACCTTTGAAGCTAGAGACATCAGCTAACCAGAACGCATAAGGTGTGCTGAGGTCTATTCAGAAAAAGACAAAAGTAATAAATGCCAAAAAAAGTGATTTGCTATTTCCACTTCAGATCTTAATCCTGCGGAGATTCTCAGCATGAGTAACTTTAATTACCGAGACAGTGGCACAGAGAGGGAAAGGATGAAAGGACTAGAAGCGTTCAACTAGTAGCATTCAAGGCCCTGAGTTGGCCAGCATTGAAAAATTTTACTAGAACTGACATTACAGAATAAAATCAAAGGCATGTGTTAGTGATTGTGGGCTTGTGGTCACAGCTCAAAATGAAAACAAGTTCTCAAAAGCTAATGCTAACAACATTTTCATTTGTAACTCATTTTTTTATTCCCCTCCCCTAGCATCCATAACATGCAACTAAAACCAAAAAACAAACAAAATCCCTCCCCACAAAACAGATGTGAAAGCTGCTTCTTCCATATCATCGTGGTCTTTCCAAGGTGGCTGTGACTAACCTTGCCAGGCAACAGGCAGAATTATCTCTGAGTATTAAACGCTATAAAGACATCTTCTCTCACCTTTCCATTTCAGTGAAGGAAGAGCTCTGTTTTGTAAACAGTTATGCAAATGTTTTTCTACACATACACCAAATAGTCTCACTGATTTAGATGAAACTTTAGATGAACTTAGGTATAAAGTCATTTATGGGCACAACAGGGAGAAACCCAGCAGTCACTCAGGGCTGCAGTAACAGCTGAAGTTCCTGGCAAAATGTAAAATTCGGATGACAGCATCCATCTCACTTGACACCTAGGGTGGGAAACTGAAATTCCTAGGTATCAGAGTTCAATCAACATCTGTATGAAACCATGAGAAATTTAGCGTGTTGGATGAATAAATTGATGGATGAATTAGAGCCTAACTCTGGAGTTTAGATAAAATGGCAGCAGTTACAGCCCTCTCTGAAGGCAGGAATTCTAGCTTCTGGTAACGCAAAGCACTATTTAATACTGGAAGAACTAGAGAACTAGCATTGAAAATGAGAAATTAGCCTCTTAGTCTTTTTCTCTTTTTTTTCCCCAATGTCAAAATTCAATATATAGCTGTACTGTTAGTTTACTGATGGTATTTTCAGTGACTTACAGTTTTAGTGGGTATTGAGTAAGTATGGCCCTACTGTGGGGGAAAAGGGTATTTCAGACATCATGCTGCTCTCTGTACCACAAAACAAATACTGGGGCTTCAAAATCAGTTAAAATCCATCTAATCACAAGCTGTTGATTAGCTTCATTGGGAGCCCTGCTCAGGACTAGAATGATGAAAACTCTGAATCCCTATGGACAAAGAGGACATAGAAGCAGATTCTAAGTGAGAAAGCAACAAGAAATCCTGTTTTCAAAGGAAATGTGAGAAATAGACCTACCCACGTGTAAAAAACACATACAAGCAAAGCACTTTTACAATTCTCTTTGAATGGAGATACTAGGATTGGGCCATGCACGCTGTACCATAAGCAACACAGCTTCAAGGTGTCTTTTTTTTGTCTGGCCACCAGCCCCACAGCAGAAAGAGCCTGGAGGGGTCACAGACCACAGGGCTCCTTTTTTCTGTCTGGCACAGCTAAAAGCTGCATCTTGAAGAAAATCTTGTACCTTTGACTCACTATTAGAGAGGACAGAGTGATGCAGGAATTGTAATTAGGCATATAAGAGCAACAAGTGCTAGACACTGAAATCAAAGTTAGCAAGCACTTTATTAGTGCAGTCTTTACTGTGTGGACTTGAAGTCCTCTGTTATCTCACTGCAGTAGCTGAAGAGAAGAGTTCTTATATATTTAATGTATTTTGACCCTCAGGACACCAATTATTCGACTTCAGATGTTTAGATTTTAATAAGCATTCACCCACAGGGGAAAAAAATTGCAGCAGTTAACGTGACTGATTTGCCGTTTATAGCTAGACTACGGACAGGAAGAAAATCAATCACATTTCACAAATTTAGTCGTAACCAGGTGCAAAACTTCTGGTTTTTTTCCCGCCTGCGCATTTCACTGCAGAAGTAAGTAACTTCAGCTCAATCTTGCCCTCTCTATTATTGCCATATATATAACCCGGCACCTAACCACTATTGCGTGTTGCTGCTTTGGCGACTGCTTCCAACATTACACGCAATCAGAAACACTCATTCTGAGCTATGAGAAGTCACAATGCAATACTGCAGCCATTAGGAGTATGTGAAAATACAAGCCAGTTGGGCAATTAAGGTCCAAAGCCACTTACACCTCCACAGCCTCCCCCAGTAAATGCAAGCAGCAGTCCCAACCCGCTTCCATGGACCTTTGAGCACAGTATCTCGTTACCTGATGATACCCATATGCTAATAGCACTACACTCACTCTGAACTGTGAATCAAGATGAGATATGCTGCGTCTCCCTTACACCCTGGAAACCCTGTAAGCTCTGTGCAGTTCCCACTGCTCACTGAGAGGAAACCACCAACCTAGTTCAAGCCTGGCCTAGGAGAGGACCCCTTCTCAGAGGGCACGGATTGCAGCATTTCCATGGGTATTCCATGGAAAGAAGACCAGTCACGCAATGCTGATTCAGTATTTCCAGTTGCTAACAACAAAAATAGTCATTTTTATGTTCTCCCATGTAAGCAACTTTTGTAGCTGACATCTAGATATTGCACAATCACAAACGAGAAGAAAGATGGTCAATAGGAAGGGAGGAGGACCACATTTTTGATGATGAAGGAGAGGCACAATTAATATATGATCTACGCTGCAAATGAGATCCATCATTCGGTTAATATTTCAGCAGACACAATAGACAGTAGGAATACTTTTATCTTCAGTACTTCACTTTAAGTAAACAAAGTAAACTCCACCAATGGTCATACTGCATGTCTATAACTCTCTGGGATACAGGACCCTCAAGCCAAGGCAACCAACAGTTTCTGAGTGGCCGGGTTAGCTCCCAAACAACATCCCCAAGAAAAACTTCTTCCACCCTTCTTCTATAGCCTGCTACTAGCTGGCTTGAAACTGGGGTTTAGTGGAAGCTGCAAGGTCTCGTTTTTCATGGTTACAATGCAGACCTGCCGAGGTTACGGGGGAGCAGAAGCACCTCGGATCATGCCACAAACCTGTTTTCCACCGTGTGCCCAGGTCATCCTTTGTGCACGACGCCTAAGGGAGAGCAGGTCACGGCGATGAGAGGGACAGAACGAGGGAGAACGGCACGGAAAGTCAGCAGAGAGCGGCAGCGGGCGGAGGAGAGGGAAGACAGCGGAGCAGGAGCACCAAAGCGACGCGGGCATGCAACAGGATTATCCCACCCGAAAGCCGCCCTTCGCCAGCGACCAGCAACACACGCCGGCTTTGGAAAAGCCAGCTTAACCGCCGGGGAAAAACCACCACAATGAGGAGAGAAAGCCAAGTCACCTGGTAGAAGGTGAGGCAGGAAGGAGGAGGAGGAGGGCAGCGGCGGGGATCCGA
>VZZY01011671.1:285370-300685 GCA_013400335.1 Eurystomus gularis | reverse complement strand
GGCCCTGCCGGGGCTGCGGGGCCGGCTCCCCTCCCCGCCCGTGCCCTGCCGCCGTTCCCGGGGCGCTCACGGAAGGCAAAGGTCCCGGGAGGGAGCAGCTCCCCGGAGCCTGGGCTGGACGGTGCGAGTTGTTCAAAGGGATGGTGAGCGTTCAGTAAGGAAAAGGAAGAATAACGAAGGGACAAAAAAGCCCCCCACAAAACCTACCAAGAGTCCGAAGCAAAATCCTTCCCCGAAGAAGTAGGTGTATCTAAAGCACCTTCGGAACGACTGGGCTACGAGAGCGCAAGTCGCCCGTCCTCACTCGAAATCCCGGGTGAAATCTCCCGGCGGTTTATGTTGTTTCCCCCTGGCACCACGTTCCTCCCGACCCTGACAACTTCCACGTGGCTTTCACTCAGCACGGGGGAATGGTCTGGTGCACAGATACCGCTGGCATGCTGACAGGTAGGCAAAGTCCTCACGCTACGCTGTTGCCATGGTCATGATTTCTGTCACGAGCCACTTAAAAAATCAGGCTGTTTCCTGAGAACCTCAGTTTTCACTGATTTCGCTTGCAAATAACTTTTTCTCTTTTGTGAGTCCGGAGAAAAACTAGAGGACACAAATCACAAGCAGCAGCAGACAAATGAAAAGAACCCCCCTTTGGGTACCTTATAGGGAGAGCTGATCTGACTTTTGAGGTTCCATTCCTGATTTTTTTATAGGCTTGAATTAACAATCTTGAAAAACTTACAAACCTGCTTAGTTATGTCCCTCAGTCTCCTTCCGGGCTTCACCAAGATACCTCACAAAGAATAAAATCAGATCTAGACCAAACTCATATCCATCTCCAGCACTGAGCCCTGGTTATCCAAACATAGCAACAGGTCCTTTATGCTACAGAGTTCCTGTGATTCCAGGCCTTCTTCAAGAAACCCACAGAGGAAAATTATAAAGTAATGAAAGAGCAGCTGCTTGCTGAAATCTCCCCTCAGTTCCAAGAAATGAAACTTGGCAGGTCCTTGCTTTTTATAACACTCTTGACTCATTTGCAGAGCCAGGTGAAGTCAGAGCCATCAGTGCCAGAGTCGTGCCCCTGACAACTTCTCCAGGAAGGACGTGGATTTTCCTAAACACTTTTTAAAACACGAAGGAAGACATTACTCAGCTACTGTTTGCAGTGGTTTGGTTGCTGAATCTCTTCTCAAGTGGTGCTGGTCCATCCTTGACCTGGTGGTTTCCAGCAAATCTTCCTGAGAACAAGGTCTGAGCTCTGCAAGCCGTGTTATTTCTCCAGGCTCCCCGGCAGCCACACAGGCATGAGGCTCACTGTGGGCTCCCAGGAGCCAGACAGGGAGAGGGTAACCTGAGCTTGCAGATGAGGCTGGGAGAGGTGGGGCCTCACTCCACAGCTACCGAGGAGTTCACCTTAACCCTGCTTCCAAAAAAAAAAAAAGGGCAAAAACCACAGAGAGAAAAAGAAAAGCAGTTCAGCCAACTTCCTCTTCCTGCTTCTGAGCTGGCAAAGCCCCTTGACACGCTGCATCTTCTTCCAATGGTTCTGCCTCCGCTACTTTTGGTGGTCCACAGATCCCCCCCCATACAGCAAGAAAGTGCAAAAAAGTCTTGTGAAATAATGGGGAGTGTCATGTCCACTTTTATGTACCTGAACAAGCAATGAAATGTACAGATACCACACACTTACCTCGTTAACAGGAAGTTTGTTTCCAAGAAACTTTCAAACCTTAAAGAATCAGATTATGGAGAGGTCACCTGGGTCATTGGTGTGAATGAACACTTACAGGAACACTGACATCTAAACTGACATTTCCAGACTATTCATGCCAGCTGCCATACACACACTCCCTAGGTAAATAATAATACCAATTTATACACAAAAGTGCTTATTACCCCATGAGAGGCAGAGATGAGTGCGATAGGTTGGGGATTGCTTCAGTCCTTGGCAGGGATAAACAGTGCCTCTCTTCCCCCTTCTTTCCTGAAGAGCAGCCCAAGACCACCCCCGGCTCCAATTCCCTTTAACAAAGGACAGAAGACAAGTACAGAAGACCACTGTGGGCTGCTATTTTTGTTTGTTTTTATTTGGGTAGAAAATATTTAAAAGGAACTAAGATAGTAAAGAGGAACATGGAAAGGAAGTGGGATTTGAGAATGAGAAGAGAGAAAGAAGAATAAATGGGATGGAGAAGGATTTGGGGAAGAATAAATTCTACTTGTGTGCTTTACCAACTTTTTTCAGAAATGTACAGTAGTTATGAACACTTATAAAATAATTTTGTACTATTATGAAGCTCATATGTCTGCAGATAGGAAACCAGAACATTGTAACACAGGGGATGAAGAAGATATTTCATCAATGTTTTTCTGTTTGGGGAAAAGATAAAATATGCCAAAGAATTTCCTCCTGTTGAAGAATAGCCTAAAGATACTTTCCGTGCTGGGAACCTGCAGAATGACTTACGCACAATGAACGACTTTTACACAACCGTCTGGCAGATCCAGCAGAGTCTGTTTGCTGACACCTCCCCTTCCTGCGTGGAATTTGGCCAAATGCCGCAGCCCCGGCCAGTTGCAATCGCCTTTGCAGGTGTACACATGATGGAAAGCACAGTGCGGGGAACAAACCTGCAGACTCAGGGGGAGAGCCATTGTCCAGACGGTCTTGAAAATAGATGGGCAAGTGTTCAATGTGTATAGTATTGGCTGCAGCAAGCCTGGAGATTTAAGATTAACTGCTTGATACTGGAATTTCCACTCATTGAAAACAGACACAGTATCCATAGAGTTTTCAGGTGAAAAATATACAAAGCAAACCTGATTCTTCTGTGGATTTTAAGGCACGTGCAGCTACAATGAGAAACAGCAGAACTGTTCCTGATGTAGAATCATAAAAATGCGAGGTTAATGCAGAGAAATCCACAGCAAATGAGAGAAACAAGAGACTGGCTATTGGTTCATGTTCCTCCATTCTTTATGCTGTGAAAAAGGAAAAAGAAAACCCAAGTATGGAAAGTATTTATTTGCTGCTTAGGTAAAATTATAGAGAACCTTTTGCTAAACAAGGTCCTATCTAGAAAACAATGCAGGCCGGAGGATCTGAAGAATAAGTGTAGAGGTTCTTCTAGTCCCAGAGTAATTTGTAGTCTGATTGGGAGTTCCTTTGGGGTGCATCTGGTTTTAAAATATTCTGCTTAGATGTGCCATCTTTCATGCTATAAATATATATATATTTAGACCATTTTCAGTGGAAGCTAAGTGAATATAATTGTTCAGATTTACTATCTGAGTAGTAATTCTATGAATAACATAATGGCCTCAGAACTCGTGAGATAGATTTGGTCGAAATACGTTGTGGACATTCTATAAACTTCAGAATTAATTAGGAACCTAGGGTCTGCTATCCAAAAATTAGCTTTGGGCAAACCCTCTAACGTTTGGGTTTGGTTTTATTCCCCACTCCCAAAAATGGAATAATAATAATAAAAAAAGATCTCTTCTTTCCCCATAGACTTTGGGAGAGAGGGCTTTATCTCCTGTATCACAGAGCTTGATTGATATAAAATTAGAGAAACTATTTGCATTTTCTCTAATAATCTTTCTAGGGAAGGTTGGTTCAGACAAACAAAGTAAAGCAGACCAGAGAGCTACACATGATCTAAATGTGAAAAGGAAGGAGGAACCCAGTGTGTCTGTAATCCTCTCCTCACAGAAACCAAACTCCAGACTCAGTTCTGAACCAGGGGGAAAACATCTGGACTGCTCCTGGCTGACTCACACCCTTTATCCCAGGTATGGAGTGAAAGCAGCACAAAGGATTCCCAGAAGCCTTATTTCCATCCAATAAATTATTTTTCTGAAGAGCTTGAGGAGACAGCATAGACTATATCAGGCAAGAACAGGGTGTCTGGCAGAGTGCAGTCACAGCGCTGAACTCCGCGGAGACTCCCAGTGACTGTGATAGGTAAGAGTGCCTCCAAGAGCCACTGTGAATCACTTTGCCCAAGTTATATGAGGGACTACTCTGTACTGCAGAAAAGTTTGGTGAAATGAAAAAAATAAAATGCACAATCATTTGCTTGTGGTCCTTGTGATGCCTGCATCCCCATGTCAAAGAATGTGGAATTACACCTCCCGGATGTTCTGGTCTCTGTTTTGCTTCATTTGGAACTTGCATTAGTAAATATACACCTACCCTATTTGTCCCTTAGTGTAGCTGCCAGGGGTTATCAGATTTTTTATTCTTTGCTCCTAATTATTGCTACATCCATGAGGGAGATTGAGTGAGCTGACTAGGTTAAATGAACCAGCTGTTTATCCTGAGCCCAAACCTCTTCAACCTGAAGCTGCCACCATCAATGACTTACAAACTTGCCATCCAGCCATTCCAGTTACTAATGCATCAGTTACAAGCTGTGTACACTTACAGCTTGGATTAAGGTTGAACGTGTGATGATAAAAAGCTTTCCAGTAAGATAAGGGCTCTGTGACATTATGAATTATCTGGCAGTTCTTTCAGCACAATCCTATGTGGCTCGTAATCAGCTAGTGAAGTAATGCAGAGGACCTTTCTCCCACTGGAGCCATGGGGACTGTTGCCATTTTTTTTCAGAAGGAATAGAATAGAATAGAATAGAATAGAATCAGACCCAAATCCTTAATTTGTGCATTACTCAATCTCTGCACTAAGAGCTGGTTGGCTGACACTTGGATTTGGAAGTCAAGGACCCTGTCCTTAAAGAAACCTGAAACATAAGAAAAGCCATATGGGAACCACTGACAACATGTGGGCAAAGCTCAGCATGTTCATGATTACTAGGTTTTGATCTGTCCTCTCTCAAGAGCTACACTGTGCTTGATGGATGAGACTCTAACTGAATTTAAGGAAATAAATTGCAGGTTACAAAGCAAACTCATATGAAACATTGTTATGCATTTTGATGCCTCCATATTCCCACCTTACAGAGACAAAGATGGAATAAGACACAGGCAATCAATCTTTTTATATCTACACTGCTTTTTATAGGGAAGCATGACAGATGTTTTTATTACAATTGTATGTTTATTCGGAGAGAGGTAGAGCATTACACCTCAGATATTTCATCTTCCTTATATCTCATATTCATGAGAAAAGAAGGTGGGCAGAAAGAAAAAAACTAGTAAAAAATAATCGGTTTTGCCAGAATTTATAAAAGTTTCTGTTTTTTCTTTTTTTCTTCTAGGATTTTCAAATATATTCTCTGGTGGAGGAGGGGGAACAATCTTAACTATATCATCCCAAGGCTTATCCCAAGCTTTCAGAATTCTTGAGTCAATCGTCTAAAATCGAGACATGTCTTTAATAATTGCAAGGTTTTAATAAAAAAGATGCTGAGATTTTTATTTGGGTTTGAGGTCTATAGATTTCATGTTTCCTAGCAGAAATGTCAGAGGGAGAGGCTTTCTTCTTCTAACAAATGACAAAGATTTGGTGCAGTCACAAGACTATAGCCAATTAAGCTTTTAAGAAATATATCACATATCCTTACCACAATACTGAAATCACTAGATTGGCCAGTATTACTCTGTAAACTGAATTTTTGTTGTTAATAGCACTGATTTTTAATTCTGAAAACCATAGTCCCGGTTCCTGATTTTAAGGACAGAAGAGCCTGGTTCAGCGGTCTGCCCTGTTTAGATAATACGTAGGTCACCTGAAATTCTGCACTTGCATATGTGGGAAAAAATACCCATTATTTCAGCACACACTTGCTTAGCTCTGGTTGCATACTTATTTCATTAGCTGAGGGAAGTAATTAATAACGCTGATGACAAATTTTGGTTACGTAGCTCTTGCCACAGACCTCAAAATTGTCTACCAGCATTAATGAAACTGGAGAGACAAGCCTCATTGTACAGAAGGAGCAGCCAAAGCTCAGCTAGTACTGAAAAATCTGATGGTTATATCCTGAAACTTGGGTACGTTTTGTTTTCATTAAAGCATAAAATGGTTGATAGAATTTAAAAGATGGTACCATCTGACCCTCAGAAATCAGAAATGAAAATAACAGTAAATGCATGTAAAAGAATTGTGTGCATGTACATGTATAGTTTTAAATACCTCTTAGGTGAACCCCATGAGTTTTGGGTGGAAGCACATTACTCATTATTTCTGGTCACACCACACTGGTAAAGCTGAAGAGGCTCCATCATGCTGGGAAGTTGCATCCAGTGCCAGTGGAAATATGGCTGCAGTGACATCCAGGAACCCAAGCTCCTAGTCTGGTGCTCTGACCATTACATTTTGTGCCTTGTACAAAAATGGAACAGTCTCCGAATTTGATTTCACACAGAGTCACAGGTGTACGCCTAGATGGGTGCACACAACGCTGGATTGTGCACTGGCTGGATGGCCAGGCCCAGAGAGTGGTTGTGAATGGTGTTAAATCCAGTTGGTGACAGGTCACAAGTGGTGTCTTTCAGGGATCTGTGCTGGGGCCGCTCCTCTTTAATATCTTTATCAATGATCTTGATGAGGAGATTGAAAACACCATCAGTAAGTTTGCAGATCAACACCACCAAGGTAGGTGGGTGTGTTGATCTGCCTGAGGGAAGGGAGGCCCTTCAGAGGGACCTGGACAGGCTGGACTGATGGGCCATCGTCAATTGTATGAGTTTTAACAAGGTCAAGTGTTGAGTCCTGCCCTTGGGCTGCAGCAACCCCATGCAAAGATATAGACTTGGGGAGGAGTGGCTGGAAAGCTGCTCGTCAGAAAGGGACCTGGGGGGGTTTGATTGACAGCCAGCTGAACATGAGCCAGCAGTGTGCCCAGGTGGCCAGAAAGGCCAATGGCATCCTGGCTTGTATTAGGAATAGTGTGGTCAGCAGGACTAGAGAAGTGATTGTCCCAATGTACTCGGCACTTGTGAGGCCGCGTCTTGAGTACTGTGTTCAGTTTTGGGCACCACAGTACAAGAGGGACATTGAGGTTCTGGAGAGGGTGCAGAGAAGGGCAACCAAGCTGGTGAAGGGTCTTGAGGATAGGCCTTATGAGGAACGGCTGAGGGAGTTGGGATATTTTAGTCTGAGGAAGAGGAGGCTGAGGGGTGACCTTATTGCTCTTTACAACTACCTGAAAGGGGGTTGCAGGGAGGCGGGTGCTGACCTCTTCTTACACGCCACAACTGACAGGACAAGAAGGAATGGTTTTAAGTTGCTTCAGGGGAGGTTTAGGTTAAACATTAGGAAGAACTTCTATACCGAAAAGGTTGTCAAGGACTGGAACAGGCTGCCCAGGGAGGTGATTAAGTCACTGACACTGGATGTGTTCAAAAGCTGTCTAGATGAGGTGCTCAGGGATATGGTGTAGAAGTGGTCTGTAGAGATGGATGATGGTTGGACTTGATCTTGAAGGTCCTTTCCAACCACAGAGATTCTGTGATTCTGTGTGTGGTCCTAGGATTTATGACTGAGATGGTTATGGTATGACTGAAAGGCTGTGTGTATAGTCACAAATGCAACTACATTCAACAAGCTTTTTCTTTCCTAAGGAAGGTGCCCATGAGATAGATTCATTTCCATACAGTTTTCAGATAAACGTATGTAATGTCCAAATTCATAATTGCTTAAATCTATGATAGATGTGGCAGATCTACAGCTGCATTACTTGAAGCTATTATTTTTGCCTTAAGGCACCCCAAACCCTGTGATAATATCAGCATTTGAAGCACACATGCTACCAAATAAGAAAGGACCTTCCCTGAGCTTATAACAAGTAAAGTCAGGGAAGGAGAATAATAATTAAAAGAGAGACTAAACCTTACCTTCATTATGATCATTAGTCACCCAGTAGTGGATTTCATACTGAGTTAGTCACAATTGTTTGCTCAGATATGCTGGCACAAGGAGAAACCACCTACTACAGCAGACTTTATGCAACCCTTCAGGAGCACGCAGAAATATGGTTGAAGGCCCACAGATGCAGTCTGACGCTAAGTAGCCTAATGGCTACTGTCAGGTATTGAATCAAAATCTGCCTAGAAAGAGCAATTCACCCCACAAAGCTCATCAGGTGGACTGTAATGGCTTCTTAACAGTTTACTAGCACACTACACAATAGTATAAGGCAAAGCAAGAACATAAATGCAACCAAACAAAAGCAGGGTTCAATTACTCGGATTGAATTTTGCCCAATCTCTATGCACGCTACAGAAGTCACAGTAGAGCAATAGATGAGATACGGAGACAACAGAATATAAATGATGTGCCCGTCAACACACACTTTCCAAGAAATTTTGGAACTTTTATTATGGACGTCTGAGATAATATTCTATTTTAATTGCCTCATACATTTATGCCATGGCCCACTCCTGATTTCATCACCTTTGTTTAGGATCTTGCCTCAAAGACCTATGAACCTCTTGAGAGATGTTTTTTCTTCTCAGACACCTTTAAGTAAATGGAAGGATTTGAGGACAATGACTCCACACTCACTAAACTATTCCAAACACTATGGGACATAATGGGAGTGTATCTACAAAGTGGGAAGCACCTTGTACCGTTTACAGCATATCGCTGTTCTTGTGTGCCGCTGTCCTTCCTCCACCATGTGAGGAGGTTTTAGTTTAAAACTGATTCTTCCAAATGCTATTTTGCACCACTAGCTTATTAAAATGTCTTACTCTCTTACTCACCTGGGAAGTTCACTGCAGGTCTACGTGTTCAGAAACGAGTATTTTTCCCTCTTACTAAATAAATAAGCAAAGGTTTAGTTTGTGGTTTTCAGACAGTACAGATGTCCTTCCAGATGTCTGAAAGACCTTTTGTACTCCAAAGTAGCCCTGGCTGGTACAGAGGGGATGAGAGATTTCAGATGACATCCATTATATGCATACTATTCTAGGGGGAAACAGTGCAAAGACATGGTTTTTAACCCAAGGGCTTATGAAAGTTCTTAGTGCTTGGCACTCTCTCTCTCACCAATGAAGCAAATGGGAGGTAGCATTGCCAGCCGTGTGACACACATCTTGGGAAGTACTGAACAGAAATGGCTGGGGCATGGAAAAAGTACTCAGGAAAACCCCCAGCTGGAGGTCACTGCCTCTCACCAGACCTGGATAGTGTAGAGGTCTTTGAGAGTCCCATCCTTGTAACAGCCAACCTACCATCAACTCATTCAGCTTTTTTCAGCTGTAACTGAAGAAGCACCACCAGGACAGAGAGGATCCAACAGCATGCTCCACCTCTGTGTCTCTTGGGTATCAGGTTGCCTTCAGGCAAGGGATGTTTTGCTTTTGCTGGGTGGCTGCTTGCCAGACCTCCCTTCTCCCTGTGCTGCCCCAGAAGTGCCTGTCACTCCCTCCTCCTGAGCCCTGTGCACCCAACTGTAGCCTCCTAGCCTGGGAAGCATGGTGCTGCCATGACAAGGGGCAGTCTGTAGGCTTTGGACTATCCTGGCAACACCTCAGGACATGTCGGACTTTGTCTGGACTTGTTTTGGCCTGCCTGGAATGGTGTTTTAGCTTGTTTAGCCATAACAGCAATTTCCTAATGTCCAGGTGGCTATTGCTTAATCTACTTAACTTTTGCTTAGCTCTAGAGCTGAGAAAAATCATCTGGCAGAATCATATGGTACAAACATATGGCACAATAATTCTGATACAGATAATAGTAACAAGCTGATAGTCTGTGTATTATGACATATTTATAACCCTAGTACAATGATGGAGGACAGCATAAGCCTCCAAAGTAGGGACACAGCATGCAGCCCAGAGAAGTACAGGCACAGGATGATACTGGAGACTTCAGGGCAATAAACCATTCACTCGTGGGTCAGACAGAGCCCCAAGATGGCCAGGAAGGGTCTTGGGGATGGGTCAGGATGTAGGGTCATGTGTGGTGGGCCTGGTTCTGTGGACCTATGTCTGGGCAGGGCAGGGCTGTGGGGAGCTGGAGACCAGCCCTTCTGCAGCACCTCTGGGGCAGGCATGGATGGTCCTGAGGGGCTGAAATGGGGTCCTGAGCTGTGGGGTGGGCAGGGACAGTGAGGGCTGGTGGTGCTCCCAGGGCCATGACCCAGAGGAGATGGAATGCCATGCTGCAAACCTGCTACTTGCTTTGTTTGTAAGGAAGACTCATGCCATTGTCCCCAGGACACAGAGAGTCAGTGGAAAGAAGCATAACAACAGAGAATGAGGGGTAGATTTGAGAGGCTGGTTTCCTTCTATAACAATTTTTAACCATTTTATTAATAGGGCTTATTTCATATTCATTAGATAATTTGGACTGTGAATATTTGTGTATTGTCACTGTACTACTACTAAACTGTGTGTTGCGTATTAGTTAGCATGTTAAGATTTTTAATTAGACTAAAAAATTCTTGGCTTGTGTGTTCTCCCTTTGCCAATAACAAGATGTTGCACATAAAACCCTCTCCATCACTCTTCCACTCTTTGCCTGTTCTTCCTTTCCTTTTTTACTCTGATGCCCTATCACTTTTCCCACCCCTTTACAAGTAAGTGCACTCATGAACACCCACTAACACACTGATGGACCAAAAGCATTCTTGGCCTTTCTCATGGCAGTAAGATGCCACACAGAGGTGTGTTCTTAAGACTGACAGACCCGGGCCTCAGTACGCCTGTCACTGGCACACCATGAATGTGAGACTCGAAGAGCTGACTTCCCCCCCGTCTCACTATGAAGCCAGACAGCACCCGGGCCTCTCCCTCCATAACCCTATGCAAGAGACACAAGGGGGTGATGAGGGGAAGGGGTAGAGGGTGGGGAAAAGCCATCATGCTAGGCTGCAGGTGACAAGAACATCAGCAGAAAGGCTCCCATGCAGCAGCTTAGCATCATGGTCCATCCCTGCCCCTGCACCAGAGCACCACAGAAAGCGGGAGAAACCTGAGCTGCCCTCCCTCCTGACCCTTCACAGGGGTGCTTTTCAATGAGCTGAAGGAAGAAGTTGAGCTTATACACAATGATAATCACCCTGTTTGTTTACAGAAACATTTTCCCACGTCTTTTGTGGTTTCAGTTTTTAAAAGGGTGAGATTTTCAAGGCTCGGACTTGTCCTCACATATATGTGTATACAGTGCCTAGCACAGCCAGGGATCCGTACTGAGAAAAGCCTCTGTATCCTACCAAAACAGGCAAAATAATGACAAAAATAATGTCAGTTCTTCTTCTTTCCATGAGCCTATGTTAAAAGAATAAGCAAGTATTTGGCCAAGAGAAGAATTTCTTCTTCCTCTGGCGTGGTGTCAGCCAGCAGAATTCACCACTCCAAAGGGCAGAGACACCCAGACTGCTGTTGAATTTAAAAAAGGGGGGTTGAATGGTCTCAATCAGGCGATGCTTGTGGCTGGTGCAGCTGTATGGAGACAAAAGGAAAAACTGAGAAGGACTGAAACTCTTACAATGTGCCACGGATGACTTAACCCCTAGAACGAAGGAAGGATTGGGAACATATTCGTGATACAGCTATTTCTGGACTATAAGAAAAATAAGAAGAGAAGGAATTGAGTTAATCCCAAAGTAAAATAAACAAACAAAGAGTTACTGGAAATAACTGAATAGATCATCTGGGAAACTCCCTGGAGAGACCCCAAGAGCTTTCAGATCACAACTGTAAGACAGCAATACATGCCAGAAATGTACAGGGCAAGGCATTGCTAGCCTATCTGATCTAACAAACCTATGTCAAGGATTTGTAACTGGCAAAGTATTTGTGGATTTGTAGTATCTGAAAAAAATACTGCAAGTTTATGATTGTTTTTTCCTTGCATTTAAAGCTTGGGGGTGTATTTTTTTTGATGAAGGTGAGGAAAGCGAACCTTAGGCATCTGGAACATCTCTCCTTCTCAGTCTGAAAATGAAAGCAAAGCCCACACAAATGAGATAGTCAATGGGATTTCCACTCTAAGACCCCAAATCTCTTTTGAAAATAAAAATGCTTAAGTGCTCTTACTTCCTTAAACTTCTAGTCCTTTTCTATTTGTCTTTACTGCAAAGTGAAACTTATTCCTAATTTGTTTTGGTAACCGTTGTACAAATTATTTTGCTCCTTCTTTTTAAGCATATTCACACATTGTACAAGCTGTGGGAAATTGCAATAATTTTGTTGTAACACTGTTCCTAATGTTCCCTTAAAACAGAGGCTCCATGACACTTTAAAATGGTGCTGTATCTGCACTAGAAAGAAGCTCTCTTTCAAAGGTGTATTACATGCACATCATAGCCAAATGGAGTAAGGGTAAGAATAAGCATATCTCAGGTTTCTTTTATTTTTAAATCAACACAGACTTTTATAGTCCTAAAAGAAAGTGCAGGTCCATCATGAGGGAGTGTGAGTAGGCAAGCTCGGGTTTTGCACAGGCACAGGCAGGAGAGGCTGCTCTCCCTTAGCAAGGCACTATGGCCAGCTTTGCATTTCCCTCGTTCTCTGCCTCCAAATTATACCCTGCCCTCTGCGGAAAGTGAGTTGCTACATGGAGGAGAGTGAGACACGGTGAAGATTTATTCAGGTATAATTACAAAACACTCTGAGATCCTGAGATAAGAATTGTGATTATACTGAATCAAAAGTCCGCTGAAGCCAAAGGGATATTTTCAATTTATGGGATCTTGGAGCAGGCCCATACATACTGCAAAATTACTACTGAACTTTACAGAGTAAATGACTGTTGCAACAGATAAATCAGGATACACACAGTACTATGAAACTAGAATTAATTATCCTTTCATGTGCCTTTGCTCTGTATTATTCCAAAGAGATATTCTTGTTATCGTCATCTAAGTTAGAGGCTGTTAAATTATCAGCACAAAGTCTGCAACAACTGAAGACAAAACAGGAACAATGGCTTCAGCTTCCCTGTCTGTGAGAACAGGGCAAATAGCAGAGACTGTTTTTCAGTGCTGAATTGAACATAACATATATAACATCTGACAGCAGCCCCAATCAAATCACTATAGCACAGAAAGACAATACTCCCCCAGCGTCGGGCTCTGTGTGCTGAGAGTAATTTTCAATTAACTTTCCTCATTTATGAGGTAGATGCTAGAGCAGTTTTGAAGGAATCCAAAAGCTAACTGGTAAATGAAAAATTCTCTTGTGTGCTTCATTTAATGCGCTTCTCCCAGGAAGAGCAGGGAAAGACAGTTTGATAGCTTATTTCTTTAGTGGAGAGACAGACAGACGTGTTATGCTACCCGTCCTTGTCAGCACCCTCTATTCAGTCACAATTGAACACACACAATAGGCCAGGTTGTCCTAACGGGGACATGGGACTTTTCACGCAACTCCCTGTGCAGTTCCCTTGAGAAGCTACTGGCCAAGAAAGTGGAAGGTTTTAAAGAAAATGTTGTGTTTATGAGGGAATCCTCTCAATATGGGGTTAACTCCCATCGGAACTGATGTGACCAGCACTGGCATATACCCCAGCATGTGGGCTGAGTAAATCTTCCCATTTCAAGCAGATACAAACTTCTCCAGTTCAGATTGTGGGCTGTTTTCTCCAGACAACAGTTTGGCCCGTGCACTGACTCCAGCTGATGGCCACTCATGGCCGAATCTGAGATTTGATGGACCTGATTCTTGTTTACTCTGCTACAGCAGTGCAGTTTAACTATTTCATTTACTTGCACGGGTATCTTATTTATTTATTTACACTTACCTGAAGGCCCCGTAAAACTGCAAGAACTGGGGTAAACCAAGCTTTAATATAAATGAGAACCAGAAAATTACAGATTCAGATAATAATTCAGTTAGCTCAGGTTGCTTGGGGACTTGTACAGTTGAATTCTGTTTATCTCCATGAAATGAAAATTCCACAATCTATATGTGTCTGCGTCCCCATGTTCTGCAATGTCATGGTTTTTTTTTTTTCCTTTCATACACTTGGAATTTCCTGTGTTCCAACCTGTGCCCATCACTTCTCATCCTTCCTTTGTGCACCTCTGAACCATGTCTGACCCTGTCTCTTTCATACCCTTTTGTTAGGTAGTTACAAACAACAGTAAGATCTCCCCTAAACTTTCTCTTTTTAATGCGAAAGAAACCTAGCTTTCTCAGACTCGCTTTGTACATATCACCCAAATAAATCACCTTAATGACCTTCCACTAGATTCACTTCAGTTTGTCCATATTGCTCTTGTATTCAGGGGCCAAAAACCAGACACACTGCTGTAGACATGGTTTCACAAGCTCTACTGGAGAAGCAGAATCACTTCTCACGACCTGCAGCTACCTTCTCATTACTACCAGTCTGTGCTCAACCTTCATTTCCCTGGGTCACACTGATGATGCAGGCTCAAACCTGTCTGTCTACCAGGACCTCCAAGTCCTTTATGGCAAAGCCCAGTCAGCCCCCAGCTTTGTCCCCAGCTCTACAGCCCCAGAGATATTTCATGTTCAGTCATATTTTTCAAGCATTTGTATATGAAATTCAGCTGTTGTTTTGCATTTGATTTTAAGCAACCTGGAGCAGGGACAGTGTGTGTCCACTGCTTCAGTCTAGCTGCTGTGTAACTCTGGTTTGAGTGCTTTCAAGCATTTCTTTTCTAGAAAACAATAACAGTGATAATACGGTAATGTCTGCAAAAGCTGGGAGTGAGCAAAAAAATGTCCTGGTTTGAGCTAGAACAGAACTCTGTTCAGTGATTTCACTTCTCAGCTAATTGTCTTCTAAGTGACTGCACTTTCTGAAGCTAACAGCA
The DNA here is from genome assembly GCA_013400335.1 of Eurystomus gularis. NCBI lineage: Eukaryota > Metazoa > Chordata > Aves > Coraciiformes > Coraciidae > Eurystomus > Eurystomus gularis. Next base: position 285,983 of record VZZY01011671.1, on the reverse strand, counting down.
TATTTTTGCAGACAGTGTCTGCTTCTAGCAGTGATAAGGCTCAATGTTTACAGTTACTACCAAGGATTGGTACGCAGAAAGGCTCTTGCTTATACTTGCTCCTGCGCAGACCAAGGTCAACTGCTAAATCCTGTGTACCGTGTTGGGGGTGCAGTAAGTAAAAGGCCACAGCTGCACGGAGGAGCAGACAGGAGAGGTGACCCTAAACTGGTCAGCAAGGTATTCCATTCCATAAGCATCACATTTAGTACAAATAGCCACAAATGAGAACACATGAAGTTCCACTTAAACATAAGGAAAAAATTCTTTACTTTGAGGGTGATGGAGCATTGGAACAGGCTGCCCAGAGAGGCTGTGATGTCTCCTCTGGAGACTTTCAAAACCTGCCTGGACATGTTCCTGTGTACCTGCTCTAGGTGAACCTGCTTTAGCAGGGGAGTTGGACCAGATGATCCCCAGAGGTCCCTCCCAACCCCTACCATTCCATGATTCAGTGATAAAACCTATGGAACACAAGGGTCAAGCTTTCTTCTTCAACGGCCGGCATCCAAGAAGGACTCTGTCCATTCTAGCTTTAATCCTGATCCATGTATTCTTGAATGCAGTTCCAGAA